>CM062805.1:1266457053-1266634553 GCA_031772625.1 Pinus tabuliformis
GGCTGGATCCACCTATACCCTCCGTTCATCAATAATGTATCCCATATACTAAACCTGGGTCATAATGAAAGTACATCTCTCCAAATTGGAACATAGCTTGTGTTGCCACACTATTTGGAGAACCTATTGGATGTGGTGAAGGTGCTCTTACTAACTCTAGCTAAAGATCAGGATGTCATTGATGAGCCTCATCATTGGTAATTATATGGGCCTTAAATCACCTCCTAGATTAGTCAAACCAACTATTCTCACAACTTATTGCATACTTTTGATTATATTTTGTTTATGAGATGAGTTAGAGTTGGATATTTTGCTTTGTGGTCTAATGTGCATTTAACGCAGGATTAAAGGATAAAACCAAGGAATTTTGGCAAAAACCTTGGTCAAAAATCGAATGGGACAAGGGAGAGGAATTATAGGAGGTAAATCCTCCTCATTTACTACCCTCCATTCGAATATTCCTCCATCAGCTCGAAGTGCAAACAGCCAAATCATGAGGACTAGAAGGCAGCCGAGCAAGTGAAAGTCAAAACACCTGTTTATCTCGAGTTTGGGAGCTGAGCCTCCCTAATTTTAAGGAAGTCGTTGGAGACTTCAGATGTATAAGTAGAGAGGCCTAGGACCTCAGTAGGATTCATACTTTTTATTGTAAAACTTTACTCTATTTTCGAGCTACAAGACTTGTGACAGTTTTTGATGTAATCCATTGTTTTGATAATAAGAATGAGCTTTGTTTTGAGCCAGCACTGAGTTAACTCAGAGGGCTGAAGCTCTTGGTTTAGGGCCCAACCTTAGCAGTTAAGGCTCCTCTTTATTGTACATGTATGCTAGCGTAGATTCATGGTTTAATCATTCATTTGCTTAAGTAGCTGCATTTCCATTACAACAGTGTAGCGTAGATTGGTTGTGTTTTAGTTTTCTTCCATTTGTGCCTTCTTTCAATTCTCAGGTTAGTAAGGAGAAAAATATCCCCATAAGGTTGTTAGTAGGTGTCTCGGCCTCACTTCCTCCCTCTGGGACCATGACTTGAGGAAGAGACCCTTCAGAAACCCCAAAAATACAAATTTCTAGTTATCACATGAGCTTTGGAGTTTGTTGTCTTGATTCAGTACTTGGTTCATTTCATCGTCATCTCTTTCCATCACTCTCTTTTTATAATACGATCTCACACATATTCTCATTTCCTTCAGCATGAAATTCTTAAGCGGAAGCTAATAAATCACATCTTAATCAGATTATACTCGTAGATTTCCTTACCATCTGATCCACAACAAACTTGACCAATCACCGTTAAACTGCGTGTCGCATAGCTGACGTATTAATTTCAATGTTTGACTTTATGCACTCCAAATCTCCATCGCCGATTTGCCTCGCTTGATCCAACAGCTATCGCGTCACCCACTCACCAACTAGCTTGGTTGATCTCCACCGTCGCTTTGGCTCGCTTGATCCAACGAATATCGTGTCACCTGATGGCCAACTTGCTTGGATGATCTCCACCATTGATCAATCCCGCATGATCCAACGGCTATTGCACAATCTCACGTGAATTCTTGCACGACCGATATCCGACCGAGAGCACATGAGAAAAGTGGTTTTCTCTTGCTATGTGTTACTCACTTAGGCTAATCGCGTAAAATTTAGGAATTCCACTTACACCTTTGAGGGCACGCGAGAAACTGCTTACCACCTACGAAGACCACTCCATCATTTCACACATTTTCCACCCTTCTGCTGACACGTTACTTGATGTGATCCATCCGTCTATTCACTTAATCTCTGCGATAAGATCTCCATTGCTCATATTTCGTTAATCCTATTCGTTGATCAATCCATCCATCTATTCACTTAGTCTCCACGATAAGATCTCCACCGCTCATCTTTCGTTAATCTTGTTTGTTGATCGATCCATCCATCTATTCACTTAATCCCCTATGATAAGATCTCTTCCATTCATCTCCCGTTAATCCTGTTCGTCCATCTATTCACTTAATCCCCTGTGATAAGATCTCCGCTGCTCATCTCCCGTTAATCTTGTTCGTCCATATATTCACTTAATCCCCTACGATAAGATCTTTGCTTCTCATCTTTCGTTAATTTTGTTCATCCATCTATTCACATAATCTCCTGCGATAAGATCTCCACCGCTCATCTCCCGTTAATATTGTTCCCGACTGATCCAACGGTTCCTGTTCACTGCTGCTTCATTACATCTTCCTTTCGCTGATTTCAATCTTCGATTTCTATTCCACTTGACTCCTTCCCAAACATTGCTCTGTGTATCATTTAAATCCTTCCACTCCTCAGCTTTGATTTTGTTATTCAATTAGACTCCAACACTGTCTGATCATCGCAAACACCAAAAAAACAAAAAAAAGTGAAAATAAATTTAGTTTAGTTTCCTTGCTTACACATTAGTATGGTGTGATGCTCTTTACTTTTGTAACTTAGATAGCAGCATTAGGTTAGTGTTGATTTAGAAATTCTTCTTAGCATATCTATTTAAATGGTTAATTAGGATATGGTGTGATTTAGCATTACATGTCGTTTATTCATTTCTACAGTAGAGTAGCTCTCTTAGAATAGATTTGCTCTTCTTCCATCAAAGAATTAATCTTCTTCTGACTCTATAGAAGTCTGGCTTGAATCCCTGGGGTCTCTCGCCAGGTGAACAGTGACAACAAGTAGGACCTTCACTTTTACTTGTGCATATAGCATTGTCACCTCCAAGTTTGTTTGAACCCCGGGTTGATAAGTAAAGCTAGTAGCCCAAGAGTTACAGCATCCTTGCTGTAATACTAGTGCTCATCAGTCATCCAAGTATACCACTACAAATGAGTTGGTGAATGGTCGTAAGATGTCATCCATGAGACTCATGAAGGTTGCAGGAGAATTCATCAACCCAAAAGGCATAACCAACCATTCGAAAAGGCCCTCCTTGGCTTTGAAGCCAGTCTTCCACACATCGGAGGGTTCGATTGGTACCTAATGATATCCAAACTTCAAGTCAATCTTGCTGAAATATTTTTCTCCTGTGAGTTGGTTCAGAAGGTCATCAATCCACTTGATCAGGTACCTACTCCAGACAGTGATCTTGTTCAGTGCCCGATAGTCAATACAAAGTCTCCAAGTCCCATCCTTCTTCTGTACCAACATGATCGGGCTCCCATAGGGCGATGAACTTGGCCGAATGTGACCTTTCTGTAGCAACTCCTAACTTTTCCTCTTGATTTCATCGTTCTCCAGAATGGAGCAATGATAGATTGGTCCATTGGTTAATGACGCACCTAGGTTCAGATCGATGGAGTGCTTGACCTGACAGTGCAGAGGCACCGATATGGGGGGAAGTGAAGATGTCCTTGTACTCCTCCCTGACCTTGTCCATCTATTGTTGTCGTGTGGAGGGTCCTTGTCTCGAGGTCGTGGCCATTGTCTTCTTCTTTCCTTGAGGGCATATCATCAGGAAAAAAAATTCCTAGTTTTTGAAATTATTTTACTGCATTGTTTTTCAATAACCAAAGAGATGGCAGTAGGCGAGTGTGGTGAAGTAAAATTCTAAGTGTGGATACAAACAATTCCTCTAGCCCGAGAGTGGGTGTAGCCACTAATAAGACATTCTATGGAATATTTCCTTAGGTTAGAACCAATTAAGAGGGCTACCTCTTAGTATGCTTATCCCGTTTGGTGATGACCTTACTTTCTTGCTCCAGCTATCTCCCGTTTCCTTCTTTGAACACCTGAAGCGGGTAAACAACAGCAAACAAAAATCGTGAAATAGACAAATTGTAATTCAACCTACTTAACAAGTCAAGAAGCATTAATTCATAAAAATGTGAGATGACACATTATGTAGGAAATCAATCGATAGTTTCATATATATTAAATCAAGAAGAGATTACAACCATTGTCTTGATGTTGTTGTTCTCCTTCGACAAATCCAGGTTCCCAAACACTTCCGTTAGCATTCCATGATGGCCTCAACAATGATAGTTTTAAGGCTCTTCCCTTTATTCTTCATACTAAACCAAATTCACACTTCTCCCTCACACACAACTAGAGAGCTATAACTATGAATAACTTGTTGATTACTCCAGACTTAATTAACACTAGCACACCCACATTAACCCTTCCACACCAGCCTGTGCTTGGGAGAAAGGGAGGTTTATATAGCATGAATGGATGGGAGATGGTTCCTATTCTCATGGGACATGGTCTTATCTCTTGAGGTAGTTCTAATAGGGGAAAGGAGCCCAAACTGACATCCTTGACTCCATCTATCCCAACCATTTACCAGACTTCCGTTATGAAGCTTCTAGAGATGGAAGCTTCATCTCCTTATTTAAAAAACTTTCCAAAAGAGGATCGGTGCCACCAGAGTTAACGTTGGGTTAATCTGAGACCATAGTTAAGAGGGTATGGTTAACATGCGCAGAGGTGAAAAATAACCAAAGTCTAAACTTGGCATAGTTAGATGAAATATTTCCACTTAAGGACTTAACCTTGGATAAAGTGAGTTTTCATTAAATGTTATATTTCCACTGGGTAAAACCTTGATCTAAGAGAAATTTTCCCTAAGTATGGAATACGTGTAATTCCTGGGACATGTACATGACTGGTACATAGTAGACATGCAATTTTTGTTTGCATAATGTGGGTATTAGTGGCTAAGGTTGCATCATATATGTTCCTTTTCTTTATAGTATCCTCTATGATACCACTTGGCATACATGTATACAAGAGAACTCCCCACAAACATGTCACAATGTAACCCAATTTTCATTATGTCTGCATGAACCTGTCTGCCATTTTATTTCCATTATAAAGGTAAATTTAGTTGGTTGGATAACTATTTGTTGCATCTAGTGAAATAGGTTCAAGCCTCCTAGAAAATCCCCTATCTCACATAGAATGCAATCATTGTATTCCATGAGACAACATCTTCTTGAGGAATTTTTAAAACACATGGCATGAATCCATAAATCTTCCACCTTAACATAAATGCATATGAGGCTAAACCCTAAGAATATGTTGGATTTAAACCCACTTTGGATCATTTTTTTATGAACTTTCTTGCCATGTTTGAAAGTAGCCAAGAAAACACATGCTTGGAGAATACTAGAAAAAGTGAATTGATTTAGGGAAATGTTTGATTCTCACATGTCATGATACAGAGTCAAGGTCTTGTCACTATGTCCATACTAGCCTAGGCCACTATCAAACTTGATCATGGAACCATATTTCTATTGGAAACTTCCTTCAATAGCAGGAGGGCATCAACTAAACTATTGCGCCTAGCATGCGTGATAACTAGTTTCATATCTAAGGTAGTGTTTTCCTTGAAACCAGTCTGAACAATATGAGCATGGACTAGCTTGGCCTCTAGTATATATATTTGTGATGAAATAGTTGACAACAATCATAGGACGGAGGTTTTTTTTCGAACTTTAGTTTTGGATAGTTTTTAGCATTGGTAGGTCTTTCATTATGATACTCAAATTGTGAGGTTCCTTAATATTTTGCAGGAGTTTTCTAACTATGAGATGAATTGGATAGGGGAACATACAAATGAAACTGAGGTTAGGTAGTTTTAGGAGAAAAAGTATCCCAATGGCCTTGTCCCATTAGAGAATATTTTTTATTAGTGTTATATTGTATAAGAAAGAAAATATGTCAGCAATATTGAAGAGTTGATTGAAATCAATTTGGGATCCGAAGTAATCCCCACAATAATAAAGCTTGGAAAGGGTTGTTTGCATGAGGAGAGAAATCCAATTGAAAACCTTATCGACAAGTATAAAGATTCTTTGCCTATATTTATGATTATTTAAATGCATACAACGATGATATTATTCAACATAATATCCCATTGAAGGAGGATGACAACCCATTTAGACAAAAACTAAGGCATATGAATTTAAAATTGACACCTATAATTTAGAAGGAGTTGTAGAAAATGCTCGGGGCAAAAATCATTTCTCCTACAAGATATTCAACCTGGGTGGAAAACTCAATCTGTGTAAGGAAGAAGAATAGTGACATTAGAATATCTGTCAAATTCAATAATTTGAATGAACTATCGTTGAAGGAAAATGATCCTTTACCCAACAAGGGGTATTTATTGCAGAGGATAACTGGGCCTTGAATGATTTCAATGTTGGATGGTTTCTCAAAATATAATGAAATTAAAGAAGTTATTTCTTCAACTCCTGTATTTATAAATATTCAAAGGAGTTTCAAATTTTCTAAATTTCTTCAGAAGAAGCAATCACAGGGGTATTTTTACAGAATAATGTGCAGGGATTTCAGTAGTCCACGACACATATTAATAAAAGCCTAACAGTGAGCATAGATTTTCATCCTTTGAATCAGTGAAATTTATTAGGTAATATTCACTTTCAATTATGAGAAGTCTATACTCTATTGGGGTCCTCAACCGAATTTCTATATCTACAGTTTCTCTTAAATGATTTGTAACTATGAAATAACTTCTGAACATAGTCACTTGCATGAATATTTTTCAGTTGGAATAGATTTTGGTGATATTTCAATTTGGGAAGTGGTATCAAGTGAAAAGCTAGTTTAGAAATCATTCAGAATTTGCGATTTATCAAAGCTCAAAATGTCTATGCAGGTATAAATATATTTTTAAAGAGAAAGTAATTTGGGTGAAGTTTTTTGTAAGCTGAATCTCAACAAAATATAGTTTAAAACTTTAAGGTACTCAAGTAATTTGGGTGAAGTTTCCTATAAATTTCTCAAGAACATATAGTTTTGGATCATTTATAGACATATTTTATTATATTTGTTTAGGCATTCCTTTCAAAAGAATCCAATGCATGGGTATGGGTTGGTATGTAAATTTGGCTACTTGATCTTGTAGTTAGGTGTCTCAATATTTATCCATCATTTTATTTTTATGATAGTTAATATTAATTAACCTGACATGAGTTATAGGAGTGACATTTTCTAAGAACATAGTCCACATTTATCATTCTAGTGAGGTTGACAAATTGCAACAACACCTTGAGGTTGATATTCAAGTTTGGAAAGATGTTTTATTAATGGAGTTTAAACACTTCACAATTTTAATGTTGGTAGTAGGGACATATACATCGTTAGGATCTTCTTGTAACTATCTTATATGTTCTTAGCTAGGTTATGGAGTATTTAGGATTTATCAATTTCATTTTTTTATATAAGTATTCTCAACAATTTGTTTTTTAGTCAATATTTAGAGCCAACTAGTGTGGCTTATCATCCAAACATTCTGATAAGAAGTCACATTAGTTGGCTAGAAACCTCAACTCAAAAACAAAATATGATAAATTTGGAATTCTTAATCAAAATTATTCATCTCACAACCATCTATACTCTGATTTTTTTGTCTTTATTTATATTCTGCATTAAATTTCTTTTAATGACACATATTCATGTAACTTTGCATATTGATGCACATATAGGAAGTTTGAATGATATTGCTTTTGTCATCCATAATGAGCAGCTTAAAGTTATCACATGTGAATGATGATAAGGTCATCAAGATATTTATAACATTGGATTTTTCAAATTCAATTCATTTTATAAATCATGGTTTATAAATGATGGATATTACTTTACAAGTTAAATTTTTAATTTAATGAATATATACAAATTATTTATTGCTTATTTTTTCTTTTTAATTAAAAAATTGAGTTAAAACACACATTTTGAAAATAATTTTTTTCTCAGTATTGTTCTTAGATAGACAAAATGTTAAGTAGTGTTCCATTGAATGATAAATGTTGAAGAAATATTCAACTAAACATATCATTTTTGGCTTGGTAGTTAATAATAGAGATAATGAATTTTTTTTCCAAATTAATTAAATGATAATTTTAGAATTGATGATTTTCTCAATAAAAATCAAAATAAAATAAAATAAGTCAAATTGATATATTTTTTTTCAAATTATTTCAAAACTAAATAAAAATTGCTAGATTAAATTAATTTAATTATTTAATCAAATCATTTTTATAAATTTTATTAAAATCATGTTAAACTTAAGACAAATATATTTAATTAAATTTCTATATTTATTCTTATAAATGGACTTACTTTAAGTGGTTGGTTTCTTTTTGTAATTTAGACAGACCCATCATAAAAAAAAATTAATGATCACTCAAGTTGACCGATAAATGGCTTGTAAAAGTACATAGTGAATTGAATTCTTTGAGGTTCCTTTTTCCAAAGAATCATTTTGCATGCTTTCTTACTAAGGATATTATTCTACACACATTCATCACTTATTTTTTTGATGAATATTGTTTCCATAGTTTGCTGATACCCACTCATGACTAGGTTATGAAGTATATAGTTCCCATATTTTTTCTTTACACACCTCATATATGTATAGCTCTTAGAGGGTGACGCTATGTTAATATTTAATAATTACGTACACAACTTGGGCATACATTATGGTTATATATTTGTTCAATAAACTAATGCCATAACCGTGTCCTGGGTCTTAACCAAGTTCAACCGTAGTTCAACCATAGGTTGTAATCTTCAGCTTTGATTAAAAAACTAAGAGGATTCCTGCTCACCTAGCCGAAAGTTCTTTAGGGAGCGGATCTATCGTCAGGTGGTAGCTCTTACCTTGAGACTCCTTAATAGATGAACGGTTATAGAATTTTGGGCACAGATCGATGGTGGATAGAGAGGGATGATTAGGGTAACCAGATAATCATTCTGAGCTAGGAAATTGTGTCTCATTTTGCTAGTTCCATTGAGATGTGAGAGCTCTCCAATTTCTAGTGGGGGTTTAAGCCCAAAAATGACACAGGTTACCTTTCCTATTTGATTTAGGAGAGGAGTACACTTTGTTTAATTATTCCACTGAGAATAGCAGACTTCGCCGAGGGTTTGAATACAACATCATAGTTATGGGTTTCCTCCGTTTGGTAAACAACCGACGCGACTCTAGGTATCTCATAACCTTGCTCGATACCTTTCACTTCTATGAGCTAGTAATCATCAAGGTTACTAACTGTGTTACTGCTACCATGAATAGGGGTTTCAGTTACAGGAATGGTCTCAACACTCAAGTAACTGAACCCATCTTAAATTTTCTTTTGTTATCTTTGATTAATAACATATTTGTGAATTTTAAACTGCGACTAACCCTTGACTTGTAATTTTTTTGTAGGTATGAAATGGGATTTCAGTTTCAATTCCTTTTAATCTTGTTTCTTCCCAGCAGTCGTCGTCATCTTTTCATAGTTTTTGTTGCTTCATTTATCAAGTTCTTACTCAGTCCCTTCTAAGAGGCCTACTCGTGCTTGATAGCTCATTTTTATTGTTGGACCTTGATTCTTAGAAATCACTATGGTTCAAAATTCACATTGATCGATTCCCATTATTAATTTGGGTCTAAGGTTTGAATTGCCTTGCAACTATTTTCTTTGTTCTCTTTAAAGGATTACTAAGGCTTATGAGTCAAGAACTGTTGACCAACCAGAGTTTGGGGTTGAATATTGAGTAGAAGAAAGTATAATTGTCATTGGTGTTTTCCAAATTAAATTAGCGCTAGACAGACTCGACCTTGCGGTCGACAGTGTAGGTTTTGTTTTGAACTATCCGCAAGTTAGAGGAATCATTGACAACACCTGTTGGCATGACTACAAACCCAACCAGGACACGAGTCTCATTCTAGGGGGTCAACGCTTTCAATGAGTGTGGAGATGGAGCACTCTTTATCTTAATTAGGCATAAACTCTCTATATTTGATATTGTCCAGTTCTTACCTTAATAATTCTTGATTAAGTTGTTCATTTTCGAATGGGGTTTCTTTATAAAGTCAATACTGCACCTCTGGTTCCTCCCCTACGTAGTGTTCATGAATATTAGATATTTTTTTCTCGTAATAAAGAAGCAATAATTCTTGAGTGGTTCAGTTAATGTTTATATAATTTCTTCCCTAGTTTACTGTTAAGAATTTCTCATTACCCTGAGATAGTTCTTACGCTATTTGCATAGATTCTTTATGAAATTAATTAAGAGATGAAACATTTTCTGCAAAAGAAAGTTTAAATACTTATTTTTGGTAGTTTTAAGATTGTCTCTTCATTTATTCATTAAACATAATGTTTTCATTTAATCGATTTTTGTTTGTTTAACTAGAAGATTCTTTATGAAACTAATCAAGAGTTGAAACATTTTCTGCAAAAGAAAGTTTAAATACTTATTTTGGGTAGCTTCAAATTGTCTGTTCATTTATTTATTAAACATAATGTTTTCATTTAATCATTTTTTTTTCAACCTACTTGTTACTAAGTACTATTTTCCAAAGTCTCAGTTAAATAAACAAAAGAGCTAACAGTAATAATTATTTACATTACTGGGGATTTTACACCCTTTTATTTTCTTTTCAGTATGTAATTTGAGATCAAGTGAGATGAAATTTTTCTTAAACTGGTTTGAAAAATCTTGTAATATGATATTCATGTAATCTGATTAGTTGAGCTCTATGAAAAATGGGAAAAAGAGAATGGTGCAGAGTTGATTATCATCAAGGTAAAACTCTCTACTCTTTTGGATTGCAATGTTTTATTGCCAAATTTTTAATAATGTACCACTTTCAAACATTCGTTGACATCTTTGTATATCCTTCAAGGGGCTGGGTAAGCATTTTTGTTGGGGGAGACTTGCGGACATTGTATTATGTAAAGGCAGGTTAGTGTCCAATATTTTGAAAATGATAGCTTTACTTCTTGGGTATAGTTTCAGAAGAGTTGATTGTTAGATTGCAAGCTTACGTAGTAGAAGATGTTCATTTATGTCTAATTTGAATCTTGTTGTTAGCTATTTTCCAATTCGTGTTTTCTGTTTTAAAGTTTACCAGTGTTAAAGATATATATGAAAGGCAGTTAGTACAACCACATTGGTAAATGTGGTTGATGTAGGTAGATTAATGTTATTTTTTATTTAATAATGTATTATTTAGTTAATCTCATGAGATAATTCGCATAATAATTTTATAATTGTATTAGGTAAATGTGAAAAAGTAAATATGGATTTAGAAATATAAAATAGTTAATATTTAAAATTTTATTCATTGATGTGAAAATGACCACCAAAATATGTCATCATTTCTTATATATAACCAAAAGATAACTATTTGGATTAAAAGAATACTTATAAAAGTAAATATCAACACTATTTCTTCAAAACAAATATTCAACTGCACATTGACATAACTAATTTATCTGATTTTGTTTATGAGTGCTTTTATGTTATCAATCATGATCTGTAAACATTTTTGCAGACAAACATATTATCGAGCTTATGTACAAAATCTATTGGCTTTACTATCACATCCATACATACAAGAAAAATCTAGTGAGGACTGCCACTTTTTTGTTTATACCATTTTTAATTTCTCATATTTTAAAATTGAATGCAATTTGTCATTCAAGACTCGTGCTAGTATGTTGGGAAGAATAATGTCTCTTAGATTTTATATGGATATTTTCAATATAATTGAAGTTTATTAGATTATGTATATGCTTTCTTTTCCATCTAAAACTATAATAGATAGTATACATACCAAAGTTTTCCATAATTCTCTTTGGGAAGAATAATGTCTCTTAGATTTTATATGGATCTTTTCAATATAATTGAAGTTTATTAGATTATGTATATTATGCTTTCTTTGCCATCTAAAACTATAATAGATAGTATACATACCAGAGTTCTCCATAATTCTCATTTAAAACATAATTAGGATTTCATCGCTAACTTGTTATTTTCCCTCCGACACTTTTTATAAAAATAGAAGAGGAGGATTTCTGCTCCAATTCTTATGTTCCTATTTAATTAATTGCAAAGAAAAAGTTTCATGTTTGATTCACGTAGCGTTTGTTAATGGACTTGCAATGGGAGCAAGGCAAGTCTAGCAATATTATCTGCATTTAGAATAGTCACGGAGAAAATTGAGAGTTTTTTCAATTTTAAGCAAAGATTTCCTATTTTCATATAGAGGATTAGCATATCCTCTTCAATTATTTGTCCTCATCATAAACAAAATATTTAGGCATTTTATTTAGAAATCTATGTTACTGAAATTTTGTTTAGGCATTTTATTTAGAAATCTATATTACTGAAATTAGTAAAGGATTAATTAGCAACCATTTAATATTTAGGATTAATTAGCAACCATTTAATATTTAGGATTAATTAGAAACAATTTAATATTTAATATTTATAGAATGTCATGAAAATTATTTCCCTTAAAGTATACAGTAAAATAAATTGTTTTAAGATTTTTGATTTATTAAGATTTTTCCTTCAATGATCACAGTTCACTTTCTCTCTACTTTTGTTGAGGGATCAACAGATTAAAACTTGATGTATCTCCCCAAGTAAAGGAAACAACTTGTTTCATGGTCATTGTGAAAAATCATTTGAGAGACATTCCTTTTGATAGTTTTCTCTAAAGTTACTTCTTGACATTCTAAATTTTTTCTTGGTTCTAAAGCTCTGGTCCTTTTTGCAACAGTCACAACAGGTAGACATGAAGCTGTTGAAGCAAGAGTCTTTGGATATTCCACAAAATATCTTCTGGACTACCATTTTTGAGTCTGTACTAGAGACCATTGGGGAAAGGCAAATCAAGTGGTAATGAAGAAATAATATATCATGTTGCGAGCACGTGTGTCAATTTTCCATCTTTTGTAAAACATACTTTCATGAAGACAACTTTCATGAACACAATATTGCAAATCAATTGTAAATTCGAATGAATATACATTTTACAATTTTTGTAAATTCAAATGAATATACATTTTATAATTTATTTTTTTTTCCTTATCAAGGAAGCCAATTCCAATTATACACAGGTATTGAAATTGTGGAGCTAACTGTTGCATATAAATTTAATTTTCCACCATTTAATGTGATTTAAGCTTTTGGTTTTATATGTGAGAAAGTAAACTCTCTTGTAGGATGGAGAAATGTTGAACACTTTTATTTTTCCTCATAATATATCATGAAATGAAATTCCAACGGAGGATCTTGCATGTTCAAATTCAATGACATTCAATGACATGAATATATTTTCAGCAAATATAAGTCATTCAACAAATCTAAGTGTGTTGCCTTATTATTTTCAAGGTTGCTTTCAAGAACTGTTTAGTTTTAGAAATTGTTTTTCTTTTAGATTTAAAATAACTTTGTTGTTAACTTCAAAAAAATTGTATATTTTCTTTACCATAAAGAACAGAGATTTAAGCTAATTAGAATCATTAATTGGGAGCTTTAAATGTTGAAACCACCTTAAAAAACATTTAAAATGATTTTGTTTATATTTTTTTTTAAATATTTTTTCATATTCTTTTTAAAGAGATAATAGTTGAAATTATGGACCTATAGTCTCTATAGACAATATGCTTTTAATCACCGCTAATGTCTCCGTAGCGACAAAAATGTAATCGTAGAACATTTAAAAAGATTTTATTTAATATATTTTTTCATATTGTCTCTAGAGAGACAATAGTTGAAATTATGGACCAATAATCTCTATAGACTATGTTTTTAATCTCAACTATTGTCTCTAAAGAGACAAAAATGTAATTGTCTCTAAAAAGACAAAAGAAATTGTCTCTAGAAAGACAAAAGAAATTGTCTCTTAAGAGAAATAATTCATGTGTCTTTATAGAGACAATAATAATATGTGTTCGATATTGTCTTTATAGTGACAAATTTTTAAGACAATAAAATTTTGAGACACTCAATTTTGCCACACTCACTTAGAGATAATATTTAAGGCAATACACAAGTTTCTTTTTGTTTCAAGTTAAGATAATTGACTTGACAAATGTCTTAAATATTGTCTTAGAAACCCCCTACATGTAGTAGTGGATAAACACTTATTCAAAGAGAGCTAATCCCTTAGATTCTTCTTTGTGCATGTAACTAAGTAATCTTTCCAATGCAAAAAATATTATTATAATACATAAAAGTACATGCCCCTTTCTAAGGGAAGGCTAACAATGATAGACATCATTATAGTGCAAGCAAATGCAAGTCCCTTTTCGAAAAACATATTTCCCAAGATAGAGCTATTTACAAAATATATTATATGCACGAAGACATTGGTTGCTCTAAAACAAAACTATTGTGTTAGTCATTATTTCTTTCATGTGGATATATGTATTTTACAAAGGAAAGCTAGTGCATTTATTGCAAGTAATTACTTGTTTCACTTTTTCAGGATCTAACATAATACTTACTCTTTATGATCACAAATCCATGTTTTTGTTTAAAATATCTAACACAATAGCTCTACAAATCCATGTTTCTGTTTAAAAGATTTAACACAATAGTTCTATTTTGATGTATGTAACCAACCATTATATGTATGGTTCTACATATGTGTTCTTTTCACATAGTTATTTTCAAGAATCCAACATAGTTTCTCTATCTTTTTATGTACAAAGTTCTTATGCATTTGTTTCCAAGAAAGTATCATAACAAAGTTCTCATACATTTGTTTTCAAAAAATATCATAATCAACCTCTATTTTGGGCATAAGAGCTAAAATAATAATAATAATGCTAACTTTTTATGCATTAAACCATGCAATTAAATCAAACTGTCCAATATAAAACACACAAATCATTTATCTTCTTAAGCACCAAAACATGTAACTTATTTCTCACCCATAAGAAAAACATATTCTTTTCAAAGAAGAATCTTATGACTTATATTATCTATGTACATTTGATCTCTGCATAGGTTATTATATTTCCTCATAACTAAGTAATTTTTTTTAAAGAACTCTCTTATGCATGAGAATCCATGGGAATATTTTCCATGGATTTATTAAATAACTAATATTTACCAACACCATGGAAATATTTTTACCATGACTAAGCACAAAACCATTGTGTTCTTTTCAAGAACACCACAACATTTATTTATTCTAATTAACCAAAAGGTCATATAAACACATAAGGTAGTTATTAAAACTACACATTTCAAAAGAAATTCTCACCTTCCAAGCAATTCATCTTATTAACTTTTCTCTTTTATTTTTCACCACCCATGAAAATATGTCACAAATTACCCTCTTTAATCTATATTCACTTACAAGAAAATAACTTGGATTTGTTATTATTTCATGCAACCTTTTTAAGAAAAGAGCATGCATCCTATCATTAGTTACATAAAATGCATATGCAATGTTATATAAAGACAAGCAAAGTTACTTATTTTTTAATGCTGCAATTATATAATTACAATCTTTATCTATATATAGTAATATATTTTCTTTACTAAGAAAAATATATAATAAAAATCTTCATCTACATATAGCAATATATTTTCTTTACCAAGAAAAATATATAATAACAATCTTTATCTACATGTAGTAATATATTTTCTTTACCAATAAAATATATAATTGCAATATTTATCCACATGTAGTAATATATGTTCTTTACCAAGAAAATATATAATCACAATTTTTATCTACATATAGTAATATATTTCCCTTATCAAGAAAAATATATAATAACATTTTTATCTACATGTAATAATATATTTTCCTTACCAAGAAAAATAAATAATAACAATATTTATCTACATGTAGTAATAAACTGACACAATACCCTTTTGTTTTATGTATGTAACCCATTCCAAGAAAGATGAACAAAATAATTGTTACTTTTTTAATATTTTCCCATCTTTTCCAAAAAAAAAGTTATATGATATTTTTTTAATTTATATAAATTAGTTAATAACCATGTAAATCCTAACCATGCAAATCCATACAAATCCATGGGTACCCATGGCCCATGAAACTCCGCGAACTATATCAACAACCCCATTTCTCTGACTAATATCAAGCTGCAACACCCTAGCTTAAAGGATCGTTTGTAGTTCATGGTGGCCATGATGTCAATGTTGTTAATATGTACTTCTATTATTCCATAATTTTTTCAACAAACTCAATGTATTCCATAATTTTTCCAAGAAACTCAATGTAAACGTTGTTAATGAGCATTTCTATTATTCCATAATTTTGCCAAGAAACTCCCACGACTGTATCAAGAATCCATAATTTTTCCAAGAAATTCAATGTCAACGCTGTGAATAAGCACTTCTATTATTCCATAATTCTACCAAGAAACTCTCACAACTGTATCGACAACCACATTGCTCTGGCTAATATCAAGCTGCAACACCCTCGCTTAAAGGAACATTTCTCTGGCTAATATCAAGCTGCAACACCCTGGATTAAATGATGGTCTGTAGTTTGTGGTGGCCACGATGTGAACGTTGTTAATAAGAACTTCGATTATTCCAAGCTGCAACACCCTCGCTTAAAGGAACATTTCTCTGGCTAATATCAAGCTGCAACACCCTGGATTAAATGATGGTCTGTAGTTTGTGGTGGCCACGATGTGAACGTTGTTAATAAGAACTTCGATTATTCCATAATTTTGCCAAAAAATCCCATGACTGTATCAACAACCACATTGCTCTGGCCTAATATCAAGATGCAACACCATGGATTAAAGCATGGTCTATAGTTCATAGTGGCCACGATGTGGGATTTTCCTAGGAGAAGGTCAATGCACACTCTCATCCTTGCCATGGCAAAGAGGTGGTCTCCCTTCCAACCAATTTTTCCAAAAAGATTCAAGCTTGTCACCATATTTTTCTCATGGGAATACATTTAACCTCCTTACTCTCCATAGAGCGAATGCAGAAAAATGATAGATGAATGTCTAATGGAATAAGTGTAAAAGAATGATGACATACTTCCTCCTCTTTTTCTTGGAACATATCATAGTGTAGTTTCTAACTACTTTAAAACTCTAACAAATTCTTGAGTGGTTAAACATGGTAAAAATGATGTTTCCAAAAATAATTGTAAATTCCAACATAATATGTCTGTTGGAGGGATATTACATTATTTAATTATTTTTACTATGAAATATTTAAAACATTTTATATAAAATAACACTTTAAAATTTAAAATATTATGACTAAATATTTATGATGTAGTTTTTCATACTTTTAATATAAGTGATTTTATAGATTTGGCCATTAAATGAAAGAGTTAATATATTTAAAATAATTAATAAGATTTTAAAAATATGCTTGGCTTACATCTTTGTGGAGTCTTGGTATATTTGGCTTATAGTTTATTGGACATACTCTTGGTGTTATAATAGAAATATTAAATTTGATCTTTGACTTCTCCCAATATTTGTGAGTGCAAAATTCACTAAGGAGTTTTTCCAATTTTTGGTGATATTAAATAAAAAAGAGAAAATATTATTTTGTGGGAAAAATTCGAAATTATTATTTTAATGAAGAATGGCGGCAAAGTACTATTTTATTAGTAGAAGGTGGGGACCACCAAGGGAGAGGACTAGCAATTATAAATAGAGCCTGGAGGCCTCCATTTGGTTACTTTGATCATTTGACAATTCAACATTAGTTCCCTTGAGCTTCTTAGCCAAGACAATCATACTGTTTAGCACAAGGAATTTCCGAATGGGAATTCTACCCTCATTTTGGAGAAATTCGAGTGTCTCCCAGTGAAGCAATTTGGGGAGGTCAATTTAGAGTTTCCATTGGGCATATTTGCAAGTTATTTCAGCTCTGCTGAGTTTAGAGAATTCTTGGGACCAAAATTCTACATTTCTAGAAGTGTACAACGGCTGTGGGAATAAAGGTTGAGGAGAGATAAAGGTCGGAGATTGGAGGTATTCCGCAAGGAAGAATTTAGCCAAAGTTGGGAGATATTTCTAGCGGTGGATTTGAGCTTAATTCAACAATATTAGTTTTGTGGGGCATTTTCTAGCCAAATTGAGCAATTTTCACTTATTGGGGGTCCCTGGGGATTTTTGGATTTGGCCAAAATCCTTTATGGGTTTATTAAGAGGATTTTGTAGATTGTTATAAAGAATTTTTCGGATGATATTCGGACCTGAAATCCTAATTTTTATAGCAGGCTGAATTGCTAGTTAGTTGGGGAATTTTCATTGTGGGTTCAACTTTCGCTTGGAGATAGGCCAAACCATTTCTGGGTTTTTCTTGGTTTTAGGGAAGGAGCACTCTCTTAATTTCATAGAATTTTCTGGGCACTCTAGAGTGGGAAAAATAAAGGGGTGAAGTCAAGCAACAATGCAGTTTTGGAGCAGCAATGTAATTTTCTAGAGGAGCTAGCTATTATAGTTGTTGAGCTTTCTTGTATTCATCACCTGGTGCTTGTAGCTTGCCTTGTGAAATCCCACGTGCATTTTCTCCAACTCATTTGTACCAAAACACTATTATTAGTAAAATCTTGGCTAGTTTATGGATTTAGAGATATTTCTAGTTTATGTGTATGCATTTTTGAAAATTTTTGTATTATTATCTTTGCATGACTTCATTATCATTGTAAAATTTCCAATAGGAATGTTGTAGTGGTATCAGAGAATGATTTTGGCCAGTTGTGGAGTAGCCATCAAGATCATGGAAGATTTGGGCATGTATGCACTGTGATGTGTGATTTATAGACAAACCCATGGCTTAGGGGAGAGTGAGTATCATTGAGGGATAAATGACCCTCACCCACTTTGATGGTTCAGTTAGGAGTTCTGTCAGAAAATGGGTACAAGAATTGGACACATATTTCTGACTAAACCCCATGAGGAAGGTAGACGCTATTAGACATACTACTTTGCAGTTGGATGGAGATGTTATGGAATGGTGGTACCGAGGTCTGATCCCTTTAGGTCATGTACATATCACATCCTATAAAGACTTCATAGAGAGGCTCGTGGAGAGATTTTACTGAAAGGACACCAGACCCCCTAAAACGGAGTGGATAGGATGAGGAAAGCTGGAGGATGAGACCAAGAGGTATTTCTACTAGTGGAGACCAGGATTTAGATGTCAGAAGCTTGAGGAGGAGGTTGAGGAGGAGGACATGCAAGATGGTGAGGGGCACATCGATATACCCGGTGTGGCATAGGAGTCACCATTGTTGGAGGCTTCTTTGTTAGCTCCAGCTAACACCTCAATTGAGGGGGTACAACATACACTCAGAGGGCCATCTATTGATGGGATGCCAATAGTTGATGAGGTACCCAGTGCTAAAAACCTAGTTTCTAAACGATGGCTGCCCACAGCAGGTTGATGAGGTACCTGAAGGCATACTTGTCATTGAGGAGGTACCGAAAGAGACAAAGGGGTCCAGAGGGATGACTGAGTTTACAGAGGATAACCGCCCTCCATAGTTTCATTAGTTTCCAGCTAGCCTTCTATCATTTAGAAAGAAGGCCACGACAGTGCGAGAGGCCATTCTACAACAGAATGAGGAGTTGGAGGGCATGAGAGCGGTTTTCGCTAAGTCAATGGCCAAACTGACTTGCGTTAGGGAATAATTTGGTTCCCTAATGGTTCAGTTGCGGTGCACATTGGAACGATGGGGCAACCCTACTAAGGCATTACAAGCTGGTAGCACTAGCAGGTTACCACTAAACATTGGATAGGGAAAGGCATAGTCACCTCAACATATTTTATGTGTTGACTAGGATGGTGAGATGAGGCGACATGAGTTGTGCAGGGTGCATCCTTGGTAGGATGGAGGGTTAGTTCCATGTACGGGAGTTTATGCTCTCGATCCTTCACTTGGGGTTGGATGATGAGAGATATTAAGTTCATATCTGGTGGAGCTGGCTAGCAGGTTAGATGCATCCATGGCCATAGCTCAGCAAAGGCTATGGATTACCAGGGGTGCTTGAGGGCCAGATTGTTGTTGGGATCTAGGTGGGATTCTCCATCACATCGTGGAGAGGGTAGTTCATGGTAGCAGCTATGTGATGGACTTAGTGGTTGGGTGCACACACATTTTCATATACCCTTTAGAGTTCTTGACAACACTAGTGACATGATGGATCGGTAGAGGAGAATGCATATTTCATGAGTTGTCATGGCATATTGATTGTGCATGGAGTCACAAGCTGATTAGCTTACTCTGGCAGGAGCTGGTAGGAGGAGGTGACATCGATAGACCACTAGACATGGAATTGCATGGAGATGGTGATCTCTCATTAGTATATCAGACAATGAAGCCACCGAGGATAGACACAATAGTGTCATTCCCATTGGCATGTGAGGAGTCAGACCGCTCAGGTCTTTCAGGGAAGACAGGGAGATGTATCCCACATCATGGAGGGATTACTAGCAGAGTGGTGGATACGTTGGCACATGTAGGATGGCATATGATACAAGGTGGTATGACAGTAGGAAGTGGTACCTAGGGGTGCACATAGATATGCTGTAGAGTCTAATATTATGCAGAGGGATGTGGCTTGATGCATACATACCCAATTTTAGAACCTACCATCCAGTGTTGTATAGAGGTATGAAGTGATGAGAAGTGACCTGCAGAGGAGCATGGAGATGCATGGTTGTTTGATGTAACATGTTGACTTGCATTGAGCGACTCATATTGCATCACGTACAGGTGGGGAGAGCTAGATACAATGACACAGACAAGATACGAGACGGTGCAGGATGGTACATTAGTAGGATGGGGAATCCAATGGTGTATAGGGATAAGCTGCAGGGTATAGTGCCAGGTTGAGGACTATAGGGATACTCAGTGGGATGCAAGGGCATATGGTGTTGCACAACGAGGTCTTTGAGGGTTTCCTCCAAGGATACTTATGGATGAAGACATCAGGCATACCTTTGGGTGTACTTCACTCAGGATCAATAGGGATGCAGATGAGCGATACTCAATGCTATCCATGGGGACTCACATACTTGTCCTTCTTATACATCACTTACAAGCACAGATGATTTCGTTGTCGTCCTTTGACACTCTGGGCATGAGCAATTGGGACAGGGAGCTCACCTGAGATATTAGGATGACACTCAACGCACTAAGGGGGAGACTTCTTAGTGGTGGCATTGGGCCAGTGCACGAGTTGACAACTACAGGTTGGGGGATGAGGTGATCATCTGCAGGAGTGGCATGTCAATCATCAGTGAGCCTATGCCTTGGGATCAGGTCATGAGGGAGACATGTGTCACTCTTTCCAGAGGGTATGTCAGGACCATGAATGAGCAGAAGATACCGTGTACAATTGAGATAACTTTCCAGTATGTGTTTGAACTCCAGACATTGTATTGACACACTATCAAGAGGGTGGATGGTAGACTCAGTGGTGATGGTTGGCAGGAGCGAGATGGGTCCACATACACTTAGTCGATTGCAAGTATTAGATACGCATCTATTGACTACCTTCAGGGGGTAGTTATTTGGCATATGTGGCTTCCAACAATCATCAGTACTATGCAGTGGAAGGCACAGGGAAGTTTAGCATGCATCAGATTTGTTCATGATATATGGGGTCTATATGTCGGTTGGATGAGGAATAAAAAAATTCAAGCAGTTGTTAGAGCTATGCTACACCAAGTTTGGTTACGAGATCCAGGAATTGAGTTGATTGATAGGACACTCCATTCTATGATGAGTAGTTTCATGGGAGAGAGTGATCTAGTTCAGCTTGGGTGTGACGCATGGTAGATTGTTGAAACCTCCATTGTATGGCGAGGTAGATTTATCCTGTTGCTGCCTAGGATTGAGATTGATAGTGGATGGGTAGATATTGACATCATGGAGATTCCTAGGCAGGATAAGCTTCGCCTTCACACATATCCCACCATTAGGTTTCGAGAGGGGAGGATACAGTCTAAGCATGATTTGAAGTTTGTCATAGTTAGAGTGGTGCAGCGTCAGTATGGTGGCACCCTTCTAAGACTAGCATGGGATCCAGGTACAAAAAGATTTGGTAGTTAATCTACCCTCAGGGGTAAGTTGATTTCTACTGTGGGGATCATTAAGATATTCGATTAGAATATGGTGATTCGTTGTTGACATGGGCATCATCACTAGTATGGCAGGCTTTTCAAAAACGAGGAGAGGTTCAGTGGAACATCTGGGACCGTGGCATTGGCTAGACCAACATTTGGAGCAGTAGGATATTGGTTGAGGACAAGCACTTTTTTGTGAGGAGGACTATAATGTTCCCAATTTTTGTGAGTGTAAAATTAACTAAGGAATTTTGCCAATTTTTGGTGATATTAAATAAAAAGGAGAAAATATTATTTTGTGGGAGAAAAGTCGAAATTATTATTTTAATGAAGACTAGCAAAAAAGTAATATTTTATTAGGGGAAGGTGGGGAGCAGCAAGGGAGAGGACTAGTAATTATAAATAGAGCTTGAAGGCCTCCTTTTGGTCTCTTTGATCATTTGACAATTCAACATTAATTCTCTTGAGCTACTTAGCCAAGACAATCATGTTGTTTAGCACAAGGAATTTCTGAGCAAGAATTCCACCCTCATTTCGGAGAACTTTGAGTATCTCCCTAGCATGGAAAATTTTAGGGGCTAATGTTCGCCCAGTGGGCTAATTTTCCATGATTTTTCCACAAAAAAGATTCGCCAATTTCCAATTTTATAAAAGACGATTCGCCCAAATTTTAGAATATAAAATTATTTTACCTTAAAAATCGCCAACATTATATAGAGACTATATATAAAATAATTATAAATTTGATTAATTTTACAAATATATCAATACACATTTATAATTTTCATATTAGGGATTAGTGAGATTCGCCAATGTTTTAAACTTCAAGAAAATTTTCCATCCTTAAAATTTTCCTTGCTCCCTAGTGAGGAAATTTGGGGAGATCAATTTAGAGTTTCCATTGAGCATATTTGCAAGTTATTTTAGCTGGGCTTACTTGAGAGAATTCTTGGGGCCAAGATCCTACATTTTAGGAAGTGCACAAGGGTTGGAGGAATAGAGGTTGAGGAGAGATAAAGGTCAGAGATTGGAGGTATTCCTCAGGGGAGAATTTAGCTGAAGTTGGGAGAGATTTCTAGTGGTGTATTTGAGCTTAATTCAACAATATTAGTTTTCTGGGGCGTTTTTTGGCCAAATTGGGCAATTTTCACTTATTGGGGGTCATTGGGGATTGGTGGATTCAGCCAAAACCCTTTATGGTGTTTTGTGGGTTTATTGAGAGGAGTCTATAGATAACTTTATAGACTTTTTCGAGTGATATTCAGACCTAAAATCCTAATTCTTATAGCAGGGTGAATTGCTAGTTAGTTGGGGACTTTGCATTGTGAGTTTGACATTGGCTTGGAGATAGGCCAAACCCTTTTTGGGTTTTTGTGGGTTTTTGGCAAGGAGAACTCTCCTAATTATATATATATTTTTTGGGCACTCTAGAGTGGGAAAATCAAGGGGGGAAGTCAAGTAGCAATGTAGTTTTGGAGTAGCAACACAGTTTTTTTGATGAGCTTGCTATTATAGTTGTTGAGATTTCTTGTATTCATCATGTGGTGCTTGTAGCTTGCCCTTTATAGAAAATATGTGTAAGTTAACCTGATAATGCAATATAAATCAAACCAGAATACTATAACCTACTTCTACTATCATTTTGTGGAAGCATAAAGATCGTGCTGAACAATATAGCCAGAAGAAGAAGAATCAATGTCACATTGCATATGAAAATACTTTGGAGAAAGCCTCAGTTAAAAACCCCACACTATTGTATTATCATACATGGTGGAAGTACATAGGAATTATACAAAGCCTTAGCTCTCACATCTAGCCATCTCTCAGTACAATCCTCACAGGCAATCTTGGCTTCTCTCCAGCCTTCCTCTCTACCCTCCAAGCTCCTATTTCCTTGCATTGTTCCTTGTGGATGGTCTTCCTTTACCAAGAGGAAAACCCATCCTCCAAAATTGCGTAATCCTCAAGGATAAATCCTTGACTGCATGCATGATTTTTCTCCGTGAGAAAACGCATGCAACTGATAGTGCAATGTCCTTGAACATTAATCTCAACTGGTTTTTTCTCAGAATAGAAATGCATGAGTTTCTGATGAGGGAATCTTCAGTTAACTGGAGTAGCACTACTTGAGTGCATGCATGCCTCAACTGACTGTTAACTCATTATTAGTTCCTCGAACAGTTTGGAACTAATTTAACTGGATTTAACTCAATAAACTAAGTTAACTAATTACAACTCAAATATAACTCAATATTATCTCCTTAGTTTAAGGGATAACTCTTGCATTACTTCAGAAATACTTCTAACTTGAATTTCTCCAACTAATTAATTTAAAATAAATTAATTAATTATTTCCAAGTAGCTGTTAGGACTAAATTCGATTTTAATTCACAATTAATTCAAGGACAAATTAAATTGGAATATTCTTGTTGCCATATTTCAACACTCCCTCTCAACAAGAAAGGAATTATCTGCCACCTCGATCCTATCTCTATGGAACTCGAATTTACACTTTGACAATGCCTTTGTCAAAATGTCCACATCTTGCTCCTCTGCTGAAATATAATGCAGCAACATGATCTTCTCTACTTGTGAAAAGCCACAGGCAACAAATCTTGCCTTATGTTTCTCCACACTACCATTAGCAGCTTTCTTTACCTTGTAAAGCCAATGGGAATTCACAACTGACTTGTTCTCTGGTCTCAAAACCACATCCCTAACACTATTATAAACCATGGAGTCATACTCCTCCACCATAACATCAACCCAAATCGGCTGATGCACTGCTTCCTCAAAGGAAGATGGCTCGCTCTCAACACATTCCCGAGCAAGGGCCATGTCTCTAGTGTACCTCTCATGTGACCTCCTCTGTCTGTGCTGAGAAGATAGTTCTCCCACATTCTCTCTCGCATCGTCCAACAATTTGTCAGCTTCTCTTATGCGCTTCCATCCATCTCTGGAAGACTCTATTTGAGTGGATGTCTCCACTCCTAGAACCTCTGCATGTGGCTGCTCCGCATCAATTTGAGGCTCCTCCTTCTTAGGAACCAACACTTCCTCCACAGCATGTAGTTGGAGCTCCCTCTCAAGGGAAACTCACATGGCCTTCTGCTCATCAGACTTGAGATCTCTGTGAACCACTATCCTCTGACTGGTAGGCAAGTACACTCGATAGTTGTGAGGTGTATCAGTGTACCCCACAAATATCCCCAATGTTGCTGTCGACTCAAGCTTCTTCCGTGCATCCTTTGTCACATGGCAATATATCGATGAGTTAAAGATCTTGAAGTGACCCACATCTGGTCTCTTACTAGAGAAAGCTTCCTCTAGTATCTTCATCCAAAGTATGTGATGCGGGCTTCTATTCTACAAATAGACCACTGTGTTGCATGCCTCAGCCCACAAGTGAAGTGGTAGGCATTGGTCATGCGGCATTACACTTGCTGCCCCTACAATTGTTCTGTTCTTCCTCTCGGACACCCCATTCTGTTGTGGGTTATGAGGTGCCGTCAACTATCGTTTAATTCCTTCCGCTGCACAGAAGTCCTTAAACTCTTGAGAGACATTCTCCACCGTTGTTGCTTCTCATGGCCTTGATCTTCTTCCCTGACTCTTTCTCAACTAAAGCTTTGAACTCACAAAACTTTGTGAAAGTTTGGTCCTTCTTCTGCATGAAATAAATCTAGAATTTACGAGAATAGTCATCAATGAAAATCGCACAATACTTTTGCTTCATTGTGGATTCCGTCGAGAATGGTCCACACAAATCAATATGAACTCGCTCTAAGATAGGTTCTGCTCGAATGTCTCAATCATGAAAGGAAGACTTGGTGTACTTTCCCAAGGTACAACCTTTGCATGTGTCAACTTGCTCAAGTTACCTTTAGGAAGTCCTGTAGAAACATGTTACATTATCTTCAAAGCCCCATGATGCAAATGGACCAACCTCCTATGCCACAACTCACCAATGTCTTGGCTTTGCACCAATTCTACTTTCGTACTCAATGCTGCACAATCATCTACCTCTAGTTTATAGAGATTCTTCACCCGAATCCCTCTCCTCTTGGTCTGACCCATGGCTATGTGTCGTAGAAATGCATTTCCTTTACTAAAGACAACATCATAGCCTTTGTCGTCCAACATCATGACTGATACCAAGTTCTTCTTCAGTCTAGGCACATACATCACATCTGTCAAGGTGAGAGGAGCTCTATGCTCCCTCTGAAAAGAAACCCTGCCCACTACTGAAACACTATACCTTCTATTGTGACCCATCTCTATGTGCATCTTAAGGTCTTTCTCCTCCAAGGAACTAAATAATTTTTTATCACCGGTCATGTGGAATGAGGCTCCACTGTCAAGATACTAGACACATCCCATGATTGATGACACCATGCATGCGATGAGGGTAAAGTCCATTTCGAACTCAGAGGCTAATGCCTCCCCTTCCGATCCTTCCGAGGATCCCTTCTTAGACTTCTTCAATGGGAAATTAGTCGCATAATGTCCCATCTTCTGACAATTAAAGCATCTTACTTTAGACATGTCACCCTTCTTCCCTCCATGAGAAGAATTCGATTAGAAATGGGAAGCCTTCCCATTCCCTTTCCTTGCCTTACTTGCTAAGGCCATATTTTCTTCATCATCATTCTTGGATGAAGAGCCATCTCGTGTGGTCCTCCTAATCTCCTCCTGCATAAGATCTTACCATAGTCATTCCTAATCCGACAGTTTCTCCCTTCCATTCACAGAGTCTTGGTAGCTATTCCAACTCTTTGGAAGGCCAAGGAGAGTGAGGCTCACCATATCATCATCAGCAGTAGTTATTCCCACACTGCCAAGCTCATCTCTGCAGGTGGTGAGCTTTTTCAGATATGTGGAAATAGTATCTCCCTTCTCCATCTTGATTCTTCGAAGCTTATCCTTGAGCGCCAATTTCCTCTGGTCGTTACTATTTTGGTAGAGGTCCTTCAATGTCGTCCACATTGAAAATGGAGTATCCTTCCCATGCAGACTCAAGACAATATGGTCTCGAACTCCCTCAAGGGTGATCTGTCTTGCCTTCGCCACACACTTCTTCCACTCAGCCAACTCTTGTGCATTAGTTGAAGCTAGCTTTGGGATTTCTTGATCAATGAATTCCTTCAAGCCATTGTCTTCTAATACAACCTCCATTCTATCTTTCCATGCTATGTAATTCGAGCTACCTTCCAAGGCATACTTGAGTCTCAAGCCATAGAACGCCATTGGCCAACCTTGAAGTATGATATGAATTTGATTTGCACCTGCAACCCCGAACCTCAAACTTCGAATTCTCTTCTCAGTATACTATTCACAACACCGATACCATGTAGAAAATTTCTATAAATCCAGCTCTGATACCATGTAGAAAATTTGTGTAGGTTAACCCGATAATGTAATATAAATCAAAGCAGAATACTATAGCCTACTTCTACTATCAATTTGTAGAAGCTTAAAAATTAAGCTGAACAATATAACCAGAAGAAGAAGAATCAATGGCACAATACGCATGAAAATACTTTGGGGAAAGCCTCAACTAAAAACCCCACACTATTGTATTATCCTATATGGTGGAAATACATAGGAATTATATAAAGCCTTAGCTCTCACAGCTAGCCAGCTCTCAGTACAATCCTCATAGGCAATCTTGGCTTCTCTCTAGCCTTCCTTTCTACCCTCCAAGCTCCTATTTCCTTGTGTTGTTCCTTGTGGATGATCTTCCTTTACCAAGTGGAAAACCCATCCTCCAAAACTGTGCAATCCTCAAGGATAAATCCTTGACTACCTACATGAGTTTTCTCCATGAGAAAACACATGCAACTGATAGTACACAGTCCTTGAATATTAATCTCCACTGGGTCTTTCTCAAAATAGACATGCATGAGTTTCTGATGAGGGAATATTCAGTTAACTGGAGTTGCACTAGTTGAGTGCACACATGCAACAACTGAGTGTTAACTCACTATTAGTTCCTCAAACAATTTGGAACTAATTTAACTGAACTTAACTCAGTAAACTGAGTTAACTAATTACAAATCAAATATAGCTCAATCTTATCTCCTTAATTTAAGGGATAACTCTTACATGACTTCAGAAAGACTTCTAACTTGAATTTCTCCAGCTAATTAATTTAAAATAAATTAATTAATTATTTCCAAGTAGATGTTAAGACTAAATTCGATTTTAATTCACAATTTAATTCAAGGACAAATTAAATTGGAATATTCTTGTTGCCATATTTCAACACCTTGTGCAATACTAGGTGCATTTTCTTCAACTCATTTGTACCACAACAATATTATTAATAAAATCTTGGCCAATTTGTAGATTTAGAGATATTTCTAGTTTATGTGTATGCAGTTTTGAAAAATTCTATGTTAATATCTTTGCATGACTTTATTATCATTGTAAAATTTCCATTCAAAATATTATATTTAAGACTAAATTCGATTTTAGTTCACAATTTAATTCAAGGAAAAATTAAATTGTAATATTCTTGTTGCTATATTTCAACACCTTGAAATCCCAGGTGCATTTTCTTCAACTCATTTGTACCACAACAATATTATTAATAAAATCTTGGCCAATTTGTAGATTTAGAGATATTTCTAGTTTATGTGTTTATAGTTTTGGAAAATTCTATGTTATTATCTTTGCATGGATTTATTATCAATGTAAAATTTCCATTCAAAATATTATATTTAAGACTAAATTCTATATTTAATTCACAATTTAATTCAAGGACAAATTAAATTGGAATATTCTTGTTGCCATATTTCAACACCTTGTGAAATCCCAGGTGCATTTTCTTCAACTCATTTGTACCACAACAATATTATTAATAAAATCTTGGCCAATTTGTAGATTTAGAGATATTTCTAGTTTATGTGTATGCACTTTTGAAAAATTCTATGTTATTATCTTTGCATGACTTTATTATCATTGTAAAATTTCCACTCAAAATATTATATTTTAGATTAAATTCGATTTTAATTCACAATTTAATTCAAGGACAAATTAAATTGGAATATTCTTGTTGCCATATTTCAACACCTTGTGCAAGCCCAGGTGCATTTTACCACAACAATATTATTAATAAAATCTTGGCCAATTTGTAGATTTAGAGATATTTCTAGTTTATGTGTATGCAGTTTTGAAAAATTCTATGTTATTATATTTTCATGACTTTATTATCATTGTAAAATTTCCATTCAAAATATTATATTTAAGACTAAATTCGATTTTATTTCACAATTTAATTCAAGGAAAAATTAAATTGGAATATTCTTGTTGCCATATTTCAACGCCTTGTGCAAGCCCAGGTGCATTTTACCACAACAATATTATTAATAAAATCTTGGCCAATTTGTAGATTTAGAGATATTTCTAGTTTATGTGTGTGCAGTTTTGAAAAATTCTATGTTATTATCTTTGCATGACTTTATTATTATTGTAAAATCTCCATTCAAAATATTATATTTAAGACTAAATTCGATTTTAATTCACAATTTAATTCAAGGACAAATTAGATTGGGATATTCTTATTGCCATATATCAACACCTTGTGCAATCCCATGTGCAAATTAAATTGGAATATTCTTGTTGCCATATTTCAACACATTGTGCAATCCCAGGTGCATTTTCTTCAACTCATTTGTACCAAAACAATATTATTAATAAAATCTTGGCTAATTTGTAGATTTAGAGATATTTCTAGTTTATTTGTATGCAGTTTTGAAAAATTCTATGTTATTATCTTTCCATGACTTTATTATCATTGTAAAATTTCCATTCAAAATATTATATTCAGCAATATTGTATTCAACAAAATAAAATAACATGATATTTCTTTTGTGGACGCGTTTCGAACCAACTTGTCCTGAGGATGAACCACATTGGTTGGTTCGAAAGGCGTTGACAAATAAAATATCATGTGATTTACGCGAAAAAATCTATCATACACTTGATATGGAACACAAAAACTGCAATTCAACAAAAATAAATAAATAAATAATCAATAATTTTTATAATATATTTAAAATAATATTGAAAATTCCATAAAAATATTAACCTACAACTTCCACAATATAAATAAATATTAAAATTTCCAACTAAAAATATTAACATACAACATGATCAATAATATAAATAAATATTTAAAAGCCCTTTAATACCATTTTTAAGAAACTTCTTAAATAATCTCAAGCATATAACTTATGCAACACTATATATAATCCCATATATAATCCCATGATGGTTCCCTGTGTTTTTTCTTGAAAGCGTTTCTCTACTCAATATAAGAGTGAAAGGTGTTTTTTACCTATACACGTTGGTGACCATATCCATCAAAGGGATCTTATTATTTATGTATAAACCGTATTAAGCTATTAATAATACATTATATTTCTATTATTAATTTAAACTTTTATTTTAGTTTATTTTTCTCATATATTTAAATCAATATAGATTTATGTTAAGTATGGATTTAACATGACTGGAGAATAATCGAATTACTTTAAACAAAAACAATGTGTAAATTTCTTTGTTTACGTTATATTTTAAAATATTACAGAAATTACATAGCATGTGTATTAAACCATTTTATCAATATTCATCAATTTAATTGTTTAATTATTAATATATATTTTTAAATATATGTTAATATTAATTCATATTAAAATGCTTTACTCATAATTTATATTGGATATTTTATTGTATATAACATAAAATATTTTCTTTTAACATTATTTTTTCAATAAATAGATACATATTGATATTTTATTTTATATAACTTTAAAATATTTTTTTTAACATTTCTTTTTCTATAAAAAAATACATATAAAATTGATATCACATATTAAAATGTTTTTAAAAAATATAAGATTTAAACATTTTAATTACATAGTTATTTTTACTTCTAATTATTTTGTATGAAATTATATTACTTTACATAAAATTATATTATGACAATTAAATAAGCATACTATATTTTTTTCTTTTGTTATGTTAGGTAATATTGTTTTTCTATTTAAAAAATATTTAAATATTTTATTTTCATTTCAAAATACATTAAAATATTTACACATCATTTTCACATTAAACCTTAAAATAAACCTCTTCAATGAAAAAGCTTTAACTCCAATATTCTTTTCCCCTTCCAATTCAATGAAAAACCTTGACTCCAATACTCTTTTCCCCTTCCAAAATAACAAGAGCCTTGGAGCTTTAAGAATCCTGCATCCAAGATCACAACAGGAGCCTTGAAGATTTAAGAAACCTGTATCCCAATTCATTTCTCAAAAGGACAGTACCACGCCTGTGCCGAGATCATACCTACACGAGATGGAGGGATTTCGATCAATAATATTGCAGTCCATCAATCATCACATTAATTAGAGCTGGGGAAGATGTAGAACCTGGAAATCGTTCAAGTTGGGAAACTTGCCATGGGAAGGACATTGTGGTGCCTTTTTGGACCTCCTAGACAACTCTTCCTGCATGATGACGTGAGCAGTGAGACATGTGAGATGTGCATACTGCGCAAGACTGTTAGCAGGGGCACCTTGATGAATGTGCATGGCGGCCCGCCCTAATCGTTAATCTGTAGGTATATAGATATTAGACGCCATCACGATCTTAAATTCTGAGAAGTCTAAGAGCCCGCCGGAGTTCAAATCGTATGTGTTTATCATTTTTTGGCACTCGTCCAGTTCTTCGCCCTCTGTGAATCCCAAATTACACAGCACCTGTTGAAGTTCCATGGAAGATATGAACCCGTCGTTGTTCATATCATAGACCTTGAATTCTTCCACTAAATCGCCACACCCATTGCCATTGCTTAGTCCATCTTCTGATCTATTGTTCAGAATAGACTGACACAGGACAACAAATTCATCAAATGTCAGGCCAACAAATTCATCGTCCCTCTGAGATTTTGGAATCACAAGATATTTCAAGTTGTCTTCTAAAATATCTTTTCCGAGCCTTTTCAAGTAGCGATTCATTTCATTTACAGTCAGCCTCCCGTCCCCATTTTCATCAACCAAATCGTAGAGTCTGCGAATTTCATTGGTATCTATCCAGAATGCCATTTATATTTGCAAAAATATTAGTGCAATGCCAACATATGGTAACTGCAATTCTGAACTTTTCAGAAATTCAGCGATCCGTGGATAGAAAACATATGAAAACAAAATCATATATATAATACGTGATTTGCGTAATTTCAGAGGAAACTCACGATAACCATTGAAGCACAGTTTCAACGTGAAGCGATATTATCGCGGACGGGGTCCGGGAAATCGTGGATGGCTTACCCCACCGACGTTTTATGGTTGAAGACACGCTAGACAGCCAGCATCGGCGGCGTGAGGGCAGACTGTTAAAATGTTAATTTGAACAGCGCGGTGAAGGTTTTCGAAAACCAGCCCGGTCTCCCCGCACCACCATTCGGCGAAGGCAGTTTCCATAGCAGGGGTGCCGACACAATCAGGGTGCGCCACGCGTCCCATGTACGAACACCCCAAAACCATTTTCCCCGGACGGTAACGAGCGTTTGGTTTGCCGGAGGAGGGTGTGCGAACCACGTCGGATCAGCTCAGTGATCTGGACGCATAATCTCCGCCGTTGACTTCCCGAAGATGCATAACCGCCCGTGTCAAATCAGATTTTTGCGTGGATTGAAAGTTCTAAACGTTGACCGCCGTAGAAGAAGATTTATGGAGTTAATGTGTGTCGTAGTTTTTTGGTAGAGGACCTTTAATACGTTATGGGCATGCCTTTAATATAGATATGGGCACATAGTTTTTTTTTATAAGTTTTATATATTGTTACGTAAGTTAAAAAAAAAGGGTGTGGTATGTATGGTGGCTGCGCAAAAAGCAGTGGGTGTTTTTTTTTGGTGCACAGCAGTGCAGTTCCATTTTGTAATTTTGGAGTGGGGTGGCTACGTAGAGTAGCGTAATGTTTTTTTTTCTTTGGTGCACAGATACCACAGGGGATGTAATTTTTATTATTGTAAAACTGAAGTTTTTTTTGTAGTTTCTACAGCAGTAGAAAATCTGTGAGAGCAGCAGAGTTGTTTGTGTGAATCCCTCTTTGCACAGAGGATGGAATTTGTATCAGTCTTTCAGTTTTAAATTAATAGAAATGTGTTGTGACTGTGTAATGCTGTGTTCTGAGTGAGTTTTTTTTAAAAGGTTGTCTGCAAAAGATCCTGGACAGAGTAAACAGAGCATTGTCTCTGTAGTGGTTATTTTATTTGGTTTTGGTATTTTCTCCATTGAAAAATACCCAACAGTGGTATCAGAGCTGGCTCAGGCTCTTTAAAGAAGTTAAAGAAGCTGAAGGGAGAAGGTTGTTGCAGCAGCAAAACTTCTCAGGCAGACAGAAGACTCAGACAGCGAAGGATTCAGGTATTCCCCAAAAGCATTTCTCTTGTTATTGCTGAAGACAGTCAGTTGTTTTTTTTTTTAAAAAAAAACACAGTCAAGGATTTAAAACCATAGTTCAAGATGCAAGGAATGGCAAGCACAAGCATGGGTATGTTCAACACCCAGCTCCCACACTTTAATGGGAAGAACTATGACTACTGGTCTATAACCATGAGAGCTTTGTTCATCGCTCAAGATATATGGGAACTAGTAGAATATGGGTTTGAGGAACCAGCAGATGAAACTGAGTTCAATGCATTAACTCAGGGAGAGAAGGATCAGCTGAAGCTCAATAGGAAGAAGGATGCAAAGGCCATTGTCTTGTTGTATCAAGCAGTGGACCAGAGTATATTCCCAAGGATAGCAGCAGCTACAACATCACACAATGCATGGCAAACCCTCAAGACAGCCTATCAAGGCATGGAGAGAGTGAAGACAGCAAAATTGCAAATGCTGAGAAAGGATTTTGAAAACTTGAACATGAAGGAGTCAGATAACATTGACTCATTCTTCACTCATGTGATTGGTGTAATCACACAAATGAGAACTCATGGAGAAACAATTGAAGATAGAAGAATAGTGGAGAAAATATTGAGGGTCTTACCCTCAAGGTTTGATGCCATAGTCACCACCATTGAAGAGACAAAGGATCTCTCAAAATATTCAGTTGATGAGCTACATGCATCACTGATAACTCATGAGCAGAGGTTGAGTAGGAATGAAAACTCATCCCTAGAGCAAGCCTTCAAGACCCAGATGTCCTTTGGAAGAGGAAGAGGTCAAGGCAGAGGAAACAAGAGAGGAAGAGGCAGAAGCCAGAACAGAGGTGGAAGGAACAGCACATCAAATGCACAAGGAAGAGGCAGCAATCAAAATCAGAACCAAGGTCAAGGCAGCAGCCAACAAAGAGATCAGTATCAGGCTCAAGGACAAAGGTATGATAAATCTAATGTTCAATGCTATTATTGCAAAAAGTATGGACATTATGCTAGTGATTGTAGAAAGAAACAGCATGATATGAATAGCAGACAAAATGCAAATGTTACAAGAGAAAACAGCAGTCAAGAAAATGTCCTGTTAGCTTGTAACATGGCTGAAACACATAGTGAGGACATATGGTTTTTAGACTCAGGTTGCAGCAACCATATGACAGGGAATGTAGCCCTCTTTTCAGCCTTAAATCAGAATTTGAAATCAGAGGTCACACTAGGAACTGATAGTAAAGTGTCTGTTATGGGAAAAGGGGAGGTAAAAATATTTTCAAAACAAGGAGAAAGGAAAACCATAGCAGATGTATACTATGTCCCCGGAATGAGATGTAACCTCTTGAGTGTTGGACAGCTTATCCAAAAGGGTTACAATGTTTATTTTGTAAATGATGTGTGCACCATCATGGATATACCACCCAGCAAAAGATGCATTGCTGAAGTGAAGATGACAAGGAACAGGATGTTCCCTCTCCGGATCCGGGCAGACATGAAAAACAAAAGGGAAATGGCAGCAGTCACCCAAGAGGCCTTCCAAAGCGTGCCAAAGGATGAGAACTGGTTATGGCACTTGAGATTCGGGCATCTAAATTTTGGAGGCCTAAATTTGTTGAGCAGAAAAGGAATGGTAAGAGGATTACCATTGATAGAGAAGCCGGACAGCCTTTGTGAAGGTTGTATATTGGGCAAACAACATAGAGAGAGTTTTCCATCAGGGAAAAGTGTAAGGGCAAAGGCACCCTTAGAGATTATCCACTCAGATTTGTGTGGACCAATGCAAGCTCCATCATTAGCTGGCAGCCTATATTTCTTGACATTCATTGATGATTTTACAAGAAAGACTTGGATATATTTCCTCAAGAACAAAAGTGAAGTTTTTGAGAAATTCCAAAATTTCAAAGCACTTGTGGAGAACCAAAGCGGGCTGCACATAAAAGTATTGAGAACTGATAGAGGAGGTGAGTATATCTCCAATGAATTCCTAAAGTTCTGTAGAGAAAATGGAATACATAAACAGTTCACAACTCGGTACACCCCACAGCAAAATGGAGTTGCTGAAAGGAAGAACAGAACCATCATGGAGATGGCAAGGAGCATGTTGAAGGCAAAGCATTTGCCAAATGAATATTGGGCTGAAGCTGTACATTGTGCAGTTTATATTTTGAACAGGTGTCCTACAAAGGCAGTCATGAACAAAGTGCCAGAAGAGGCATGGAGTGGGAGAAAGCAGGGAGTCACCCACATGAGAGTTTTTGGGTGTGTGGCCTATGCACACATTCCAGATAAACTAAGGAGGAAGTTGGACAGCAAAGGGGAGAAGTGTATCTTTATTGGATACAGTGATGAATCCAAAGCCTACAGGTTGTACATCCCATCTACCAAGAAGTTCTTTGTAAGCAGGGATGTTCAATTCATTGAAGAGGAAGCTTGGGATGGAAGCATAGAGAAAACAGTGAATGTTAAAAACTGTTTGTCTCATGATGAAGATGAAGAGGAGGTGGCTGAAATGAATCCCCAAACAGCAGCACCAACACAAGGACAGCAAGGTACACCATTGAGGATAAATGAGAGTGCTTCTCCAAGCACGCCACAAGGAGGAAATTCAAGTGCATCTTCAAGCACTTGCACACCAAGTGAAAGAGGTAAGAAGTTTAGAAATCTAAGTGAAATTTATGAAGAAGGAATGAATTCCTTATTTGCCTTATTTTGTCATGTTGATGATCCTATTCATTTCGAAGATGCAATCAAAGATAGGAAATGGATAGAAGCTATGGATGAGGAGATGAATGCCATAGAGAGAAACAAAACATGGGATTTGGTTGAGTTACCAAAAGGCAAAGAAGTCATTGGTGTGAAATGGGTCTATAAGACCAAGAGCAATGCTGAAGGCAAGATAGAAAGGCATAAAGCAAGGCTGGTTGTCAAAGGCTACAAGCAGCAGTATGGGAGAGATTATGAGGAGACTTTCGCACCGGTTGCACGAATGGAAACCGTGAGAGCAGTGCTGTCCATAGCAGCACAAAACAAATGGAAAGTCTACCAAATGGATGTGAAATCAGCATTCCTAAATGGAGTGTTAATGGAAGAGGTCTATGTGGAACAGCCTCTCGGATATGAGAAGAAAGGAGAAGAGCACAAAGTGTGCAAATTGAAGAAAGCTCTTTATGGGCTGAAGCAAGCGCCAAGAGCATGGTACAGCAGGATAGATTCATATCTATTGGAGAATGAATTTGACAAATGTGAAGGAGAACCCACAGTCTACATCAAGGAAAAGGATGGTAAAATTTTAATTGTTGTCTTGTATGTAGATGATGTTATTTTCACTGGAAATGATATTTATCTTATTGAGAATTTTAAATCAGTCATGAAGAATGAATTTGAAATGACTGACATGGGTTTCTTGAGATACTTCTTAGGCATAGAAGTAGATCAAAATGAAAAAGGAATTTTTATATCTCAAGCAAGATATGTAAATCAAGTTTTGGGTAGATTTAAGATGCAAGAATGCAAGGCAGCCATCACTCCCACAGTGATGGGATTAAAACTCAGCAGAGAGGACAGCAGCAAGGATTTTGATCCTAGCCTATACAAAAGCATTGTGGGCAGCCTTATGTATTTAACAGCAACTAGGCCTGATATTATGTATGCTGTTAGTTTGATTTCCAGGTTCATGGAGAGGCCAAAGGAAGCACATTGGTAGGCAGCAAAGAGAATTTTGAGGTATGTGAAAGGTACCAAAATGTTTGGAATTTTATATCATGCCTCAGAACATTCAGATTTGGTTGGGTACACAGATAGCGATTGGGCTGGAAGTGTAGATGATCGGAAGAGCACTTCCGGTTATGTTTTTAATATGGGTTCAGGAGCCATCTCATGGGCTTCTAAGAAGCAGTCCATTGTAGCATTATCTACAGCAGAGGCAGAGTATGTGGCAGCGACAGCAGCAGCATGTCAGGCAGTATGGATGAGAAGGATGTTGAGAAGCTTAGGCCAAGAGCAGGCAAAAGCGACAGTGGTCTTTTGTGACAATAGCTCAGCTATTGCTTTGTCAAAGAATTCAGTGTTTCATAAGAGAACGAAACACATCGACACAAGGTTTCACTACATCAGAGAGTTAGTGAACAATGGAGAAATTGTCCTCGAACATTGCAGGACCCAGGAACAGGTTGCAGACATCTTGACAAAGCCACTGGTTCAGAAGAGTTTCGAATTTTTGAGAAAATGTTTGGGAATGACTGAACGTGCGGCTGTTAAAATTAAAGGGGAGTGTTAAAATGTTAATTTGAACAGCGCGGTGGAGGTTTTCGAAAACCAGCCCGGTCTCCCCGCACCACCATTCGGCGAAGGCAGTTTCCATAGCAGGGGTGCCGACACAATCAGGGTGCGCCACGCGTCCCATGTACGAACACCCCAAAACCATTTTCCCCGGACGGTAACGAGCGTTTGGTTTGCCGGAGGAGGGTGTGCGAACCACGTCGGATCAGCTCAGTGATCTGGACGCATAATCTCCGCCGTTGACTTCCCGAAGATGCATAACCGCCCGTGTCAAATCAGATTTTTGCGTGGATTGAAAGTTCTAAACGTTGACCGCCGTAGAAGAAGATTTATGGAGTTAATGTGTGTCGTAGTTTTTTGGTAGAGGACCTTTAATACGTTATGGGCATGCCTTTAATATAGATATGGGCACATAGTTTTTTTTTATAAGTTTTATATATTGTTACGTAAGTTAAAAAAAAAGGGTGTGGTATGTATGGTGGCTGCGCAAAAAGCAGTGGGTGTTTTTTTTTGGTGCACAGCAGTGCAGTTCCATTTTGTAATTTTGGAGTGGGGTGGCTACGTAGAGTAGCGTAATGTTTTTTTTTCTTTGGTGCACAGCAGAATACCACAGGGGATGTAATTTTTATTATTGTAAAACTGAAGTTTTTTTTGTAGTTTCTACAGCAGTAGAAAATCTGTGAGAGCAGCAGAGTTGTTTGTGTGAATCCCTCTTTGCACAGAGGATGGAATTTGTATCAGTCTTTCAGTTTTAAATTAATAGAAATGTGTTGTGACTGTGTAATGCTGTGTTCTGAGTGAGTTTTTTTTAAAAGGTTGTCTGCAAAAGATCCTGGACAGAGTAAACAGAGCATTGTCTCTGTAGTGGTTATTTTATTTGGTTTTGGTATTTTCTCCATTGAAAAATACCCAACACAGACTTTGAAAACAATGGTTTTAGGTGGGGAGGTTTAGTCGTCTAATTTTAAATTATATATGCCTGAAAGTTGCACGAGGCACGAATTTTTTATTAAAAGAAAATTTCACGTGTACTAATGTGTTCCTAAACACCCGTGTGTGAAACCAATAGTGGACATTAGGGGTTTAGTCCTCCCTATCCAAATTCAAACTCCCAGTAGCATGCGGTTTTTATAATGTGTGGAGATTAGGGTTTGGGTCCTCCATATCAGAATTCAAAATTCTCGTTGTACGTGGTTTTCATTTCCAGGGATTGTTTATTAATGTAGACTTCGAAAGTTATGTTCAAGGAAATTATGGATGTGACTTTGAATAATAGAAAATAGTTCCACTTTGCAATTTTAATTGGCATTTGACAAATAGTTCCACTTTGTAATTTTACTTGGCATTTGACATACTCTTTGGTCGTGTTCTAGATGTCCCTTTCGCAAGGGAAGATCCTGCTTGCGTTTATTTGAACATGAGAATCTTTGGGGTTTCATGAATTATGTACCTGGACATCTTTTTAATTTGATAAATTAACTTTGATTTAGAATTTATTGGATTGTTCAATAATACAATTAATAAATTTGGTAGTTGAGATTTTAGATAATATAATTTTATGACTTGACTAAAATGTTTTCAAATAAATTGAGTTGACTTGTGTGAAATATTATCCTAATACATGGATATTGTGAAACTAAAAAAATCATATTAGGAAACAATTTCTTTGTTTATAATTTCTTTTATATATATATTTTAGTGTTAATTTAATTTAGAGTATTAAAATTCAATTTTATATTGGAAATGAAATAAAATATATTATTTAAATATAAAAAAATAAACCAAAACAAAAAACATTGTTTCTAAATTATTATGTTGTCTTAAAGTTATTTAATAATATACATGATATATTACATGTTAAAACCAAGAATTTTCAACAATTTTAAGGTTATGAGTATAGATACTATGTCTATATTTTGTTTATAGGTAGTGCGTTTAGGTGTGGTTTTTATTTAGTATTGAACTTGTTCAATGAATATAACGAGCTATCCGTGTTGAATGAATATACGAGCTATCTTTCTTTAATTTATCTTTTAATATGTGTTGGGTATAATTGTGTATAGTAATTACCATATGGAAAGTTGTATTAGGAGGTATTTTTAGTTAAAAATTGAAGTATAAAAAAGAAGATTATGCCGTGGAGAATTGCATTAAGCTAACTAAAACTGAATTATAAAAAAGAACATTATGCTGTGTAGAATTGGGTTGAGCTAGTTATGTTGTAGTTATAGTGGATTTGTATAAGATTATCATGTTGACTATTGTTTTTAAATGATTATTCATTTATAAGTACATTATTAGCATGTCTTGTATAAGATTATTGTGTTCAATATTTTTTTATGATTATTTATTTATAAGTATATGATTAGTTTGTTATTGTATGTCTTGTATAAGATTATCAAGTTGATAATTTTTTAATGATTATTCTTTTATAAGTATATGATTAGCTTGCTAAATACCATTGTATATCCATGCATGTTTATGGATGAAATTTTCTTAGAATATCAAGAGCTTTGTATTTAACGTGTTAGAATGGTGATTGTACCGAGAGGTGGTTTTGGTTGACTAAAACTTAAAAAATACAGTGTTATAAAGTTGTATTGAGTTATGTTATAATTCTATTAGATACATGCAACATTAATCTCTCGTCATGGTTGCATATTCATAAGAAATATATAATTGGTTTTTTAATCATCATTGTATGTTCCTCTATGGTTACAAATAGAATTTTGTTGATATATCAAAAAATTTGTACTCAACATACTTGATAGGGAGTTGTACAAGATATGAATAAATTTGAATCTTTATATGTTTCAAGTTTAATTGGTTTATGTTTTAGGCACTATTAATCATGTGGCATGGAACATATACGACTGTATTTGAAAAAAGTCAAGAACCGTGAGTACATGGTTGAAATTGCACTTAATAATGGGGACACATATGTAATAAAAATCACATAAATAGATTCCAAGGCCCATTGGGGACTGAAAGAGGCATATCCACACCCATGTTTTTGCTTACATGTTTCTTAATTACACACTCGATTAATTGAAAGATTCGGGTGATAGAATACTTCCACACATTAATTATCTTTTGGATACTAGAATGTTTAGCTAATAAGAAATATTTCAAGTATTTTTTTCTAATTCAATTTTTATGATTCATTAATGTGTTTGTATGCATAAATGTCCAAGGTGTTATATATAGCTATCTATAGGTACAAAAATGCACTCATTACAAAATTTGATGTGTGTGTGAGATATACAACATTATAAAGTTGAGACCAAGAGTCAAGTTCATGCCTATGCATATATAAGTTTACTAAAAATATGATAATTTGTGGACCATTGAGGAGACTTATAATAGAATAAGTTATGCTTAAGCAGTAGGTAATGCTCATAGAAAAGGTAATCCACTTGATACAAAAATTTACAATTTACATTAATATTTTATAATTTAGAATGGTTTGTGATCAAATTGTATGATAGGCTCATCATGTAGAATACAATGCTTCCATTGGTGAAATAATTACATAATGATGTACAATGGGTAGTATATATGGTTATATTATATATTAGGGTACCCATCAAAATGAGTAATGGGGAAAGTTAAAAGGTATGAATCATGAAAATAATAATTTGAATGATTCATTTTTTATAAATAATCTTTAATGATCTTTCCATATAAAAATTATAGTGTATATAAAATGATAATGTATATGTTGTAATTTTTAATTCTATACAAACAATTGTTGTAACTGATTCATAATAGAAACAAAAAAAAAATGTAATGGTGGACACATACATTAATACAAATATTTTACCTTAAGAACCCAAATTGGGAAAACCAACAAGATTTTTGGTATATATATATATATATATATATATCCTGTGGCATCCATAAAATGTCAATCCATTTACTTTGGATTAGATTACAACCATACTTCCCTAACTATAATTACAAAACCTTTTGATAAACCACCATGCACCACGAAATCACTAAAAATGAAAATCATGTGCCAGAAAAAACAAAAAATAGACACAAAAATTGATTAAATAATAATACATACATAAGATTCTTCTACTTGTTATTTTATTTGCATATGAGGTGTCATAGGAGTACACTATCAATAGTCCAAGGAAATACTTCTCATTATTTCTCTACACCAAGAGAACTTCTCAGTGCTCAAATATTTTATTAATGAAATTGCAACATTATTCAAAGTGTCCACCTTTTGCAATAACACCTTATTATCTTCAATCATGTCTCTCATGAATTGATACTTAACATTAATATGATTTTTCTTGGAATGATAACTTGAGTTCTTCACTAGGAATATTGTCTTTGACTATCACAATCTATCCTTACAACTTGCTATATCAATCCAATACCTGAACACAATATTTTTAACCATATTACTTACTTGTTTGCATGAGTGATGTCCATGTATTCAAATTTTATAGTTAAGAGTGCCATTATAAACTGTCATTTTCTCATCGACTAATTTTTCCTCCAAATAGGATAAACACATACCCACTTTTATATCTTCCATGATGAATATCTCCATCCCAATATTTCAAACACTCTATCTAATTTTGGTATTCCTTGGTAGCACAATTCATAGGTAGTATTTCCATGCAAATACCTAAAAATCCTCTTCACTATTATCTAATGCTTCATACCTGGTTTTGACATATACCTACATAATGATCCTAATGCATGTGTAATGTCTAGTATAGTACAGACCATTGTAAACATCAAACTTCTAGCCACACCGGAATATGGAATGTGGAACATGTATCATTCATCTTCCTATGTATTGGGACACTTAATTGTAGATAAATTTACACATATAGGGATAAGGATTTTTATTAGTTTACATTATTTTTTTTTTTTTTCTAATTAAGGTTAATCTATTGATATAATACAAAAAGTAGTTACAAAGTTTCCCGGCCACAGAGGAACTCGGCCTTAATTAGCATGCAACCATGAAAATTGTCTGAGACTGCCCCAACCAAGGGGAAACCAGTCCAAATAAGAAATGTCCAAAATACAACCAAAGTTAACCCACAGTTTTCCTGAAGAGACCACCCAGAAAGCAACATCAAAAACCACCATCAAAACCAACATCAAAAACCACCCAAAAAAGCAATATTTTGTCCTGACTGGACCAACCAACCAACAAGTTACTCTGAGGACACATAAGCAAGACAGAACAATACCAAGAACTAAAATAAATGCCACCTGGAAAATGTGACACGTGTCTCAAAGTCATCTAGAGCAGGTTCCTCCACAACTGGACACGTCTAGTCATCCGAGTTGTCCGCCTCACCATGACCCGCCACCTGATGTGCTCCCCCCCTGCTTTCAGCCTCTACCGGCAGGCCCGACATGTCCTCCAGACGGCTTTCCACAACCCGCATGTCACTTTGAATGCCCAAGTCATCATGCAAGCTGCCATCAATGGCTTTCCCATGCCTTCTGTTTCGACTGCCATTACCTTCTTGCTCACCATTGTTGCCCCTGTTCCAACTTGGTCCAGCACCGTTCGTCTCCTGCATGGAAATGGTCATGGGGATGTGCTGCTTAAGCTCTTTAGTAATGGAGATGGAGATGGTAGCAACAATTACTGAGCAATTCAATATGCTATGGAACCGAAATTGTGTCATGTGAGGAACTTGATGCGGAGGCAAAGGAGAGGTTGCAGTGCATACTGCCGCTTCTTCGCGTCTTGAGAAATAGAGGTAGGCTCTGCCTCTGCCACTTCTGGTATTCGAATATTGACCTAGAAGACTATATTGGCGAGAATTTTTAGCAGAGGAGGTAGGGGAAGGTGAATTATGGCTATGAATAGCAAGGGAGCGAGAGCTTCCGCCTCGTATGCCACCACGTCAGCTACCCATACGGTGGAGGACCATGGTTGAAATAGGAGCAGTTGCAGAGTCAGGGGGTGGAAAAATAATTGAAAGAAGAAATTTGCGTAGAGGTTACAAAGTTCTGGGGGACAAGAGTCGAATTGCAGAAGTTTGTTTGGGAATGGTGGAAGACATTACCTGAGTTAAGACAACACACAATCTAGCATCTTCACGCAGTACTGGTTCGCTCAATCGGCTCTCCCACCCGCGAAGAGCAAGCACAGTGAAACAGGGGCAGAATGACTGAAATGTTCTCCGGCTCCATGGTTATGCAAGTAATGGCCTTACCTCGACTGGAGTAGGCATTAAATGCCGCCTGCGAAGTGCCATGAATATCAGTCAGATTGATCTTGGGATGGTTGCAGAGGGCCATGTGGCCTCCCCGCCCATTGTCAACCCGTCTTATCATCATAATCGCCTTAATTAACACCCGCATCCGGGGGATTAGTTTACATTCTTATATATTACACCTATGCAATATTTTTTCAACTTACTTCCTTTCATTTAATTGGAGCTTCCTATTTGATTTATATTTTTTAATTTCCATTCCCAAAATGAAATTTGCAACCCTAAGATCCTTCATGTCAAATTTAGAGGAAAACTAAGTTTTTACTTCCTAGATGATTTCTTTGTCATTTCCAATCAACAACATACCATCCACATATAATACCAAATAAATAAGATGACAACCAACTAATTTTAAAAACACCTAATGATCATCTTTACTTTTTTTGAAGCCAAATCCCAATATGTAAGTATCAAATTTTAATACGACATAATGATTTTTCTAACCTATATATCGATTTTTTAACCTACATATCACATCTTTATTTCCCTTCACCATAAATCATTTTGGATAATTCATGTATATTTCTTCTTCTAAATCCGATGTAGGAATTGTTTCTTCATGTCCATCTATTCTAATTCAAAATCAAAGAAAAATAAATAGATAAAAATAAATCTAAATTTAGATTCGCAACAAGAGAAAAAATCTCACCAAATTCAATCTCCCTCTATCTAGGAATACATTTTTTTTATTAACTAAGATTTTTATTTCTCCACTTTTCCTTATAAATTCAACTTCTTCTTAAGCAACCATTTATTGATAATGGGGTTTCTTCTAGCTAGAAGCTCTGCTAGATCCAAGCCTCATTTTTGTTTAATGTTGTCATTTCTTTAACCATAGCCCTTGTCTAAAGTTTTTCGTCCTTTGAATCCATTTCCTCCCTAAAATTTTTAGGACTGTGATTAGTAATAAACAAAACAAGATTTGAATGGAAATCAATTTTTTTATACCTTCTAGGTTTCCTTCTTTCTTGAACTGATCTCTTGAGTACCAGACGATGTGGTTCTTCTTCTTCCTATTCATGATCTTTTGTAGAGTTTAATTCATCATTCATCAATTAAAGCTATATCTTATTTGTTTCTTTCTCCCTTCGTAAGACTTCTTGATCGAAAAAAATCTTAATTTATTTCTATAAATACCGCATCTCAACTCCACACAAACTTCCTAGTTTCTATGTTCCAAAGATTATAACCCTTCATACCATCTTCATAACTAATAGATATACATTATTTAAGCTTTCTTAGAAAGCTCACTCCAATTCTCCTTTGGAATATGTACATATGTATCACATCCAAATACTCTGATATCTTTACGAGATGGTATCATATTAGTTCATATCTCATGTGGAGTCTTGTTATCCAACATTAACAATGATGATCTATTTACTAGGTTTCAAGCAATGTCCATTGCCTCTCCCTAAAATTATTGTCCTAACTTAGAACCACTAAGCATGATTCTTTCTTTATCCATTATATTCATTTTCATCCTTTCAACAACTCTATTCTACTTAGGTGTGTATGAAGTAGGCTTCTTCCTTTCTATACAATACTTCTTATAGACTTCTTTGAATTCATTCTTGCATGATTATCCCCCATTGTGTGTCCTCAAAACATTAATTTTATTCTCTATTTGATCTTTCGCAAGAGCCTTAACGTCTTTGAATGTGGAAAGCACTTCATATTTCTTCTAGAGGAAATAAATCCATGCATTCATCAAGAATTAATATATAAATGAGACATAACACACATATTTACCTAGTCATGGAATTGACATAGGTCAAAACATATAATTGAGCACCAACTATAATATTCCATCTACCATTGTAGCACGAGAGGAGAATATTACTTGATTTTGCTTCTTGTGTAAATAATGTTCACAAAAATCAAGACCCTAAGAATAATTAGACATACCTTCTACCATACAATTACCATATAGTACTTGAATACCATTCTCTCCAATATGTCACAGTTTTTGATGCCACAACATAGTATTTTCTCCAAAAAGGCTGTAGGATATTTTCCTTATTCAGCTCCTCTCGAACTATAGGTTTGTTGCACCCATTAGTAATAGTGCTTCTTGGTATCCTATACAAATTTCTAATCTGAACTCTCATTATCAATATCATTTCTCCTTGAACGATCATGTAGGTATCATTTTCAAGCATTGCTTTTACACCCACATTGCTAATATTGCTTACATAAATAAAATTTTCATCCAATCTAGGACATGTAGAACACAAGAGATTGTTCTAATACTTCCATCCATGAGCTTCAAATTCACTTTTTCTCATCCTATGATTCCCATTGTTGACTCATCTCCTAGGAAGTCATGACCACCATTGTATCTTTCATACTCACAAATTGTGACACCCCTGAATAATCATTTAGGACTTCTTATTAATTAATAATGGCCAGAAAAGCTAAAAGGACTAGAGATCACTAGATTGATGAAAATATTTATTTTTATTAATGGAAAATAAACTATTTTTATTTGTTAACATTCTTGGTAATGTGTTAAGGGCTGTCATGTGAAACTTAACTCCAAATTGTCAAGGAAACACTTGGAATTAGTTATTCCCAAGAAGAGTGTGAGAACAAAAGAAGGCAGATTTTCTCCTTTTGATATTACTATTTAACTGAATTTGGCAGAGATAGGCCACAAAGAAAACATGACTAGACATAAATGTCAAGAAGTAGATTCTATGTAGAACTACTGTGGGAGAGAAAGAAAGTTGTTCGTAAGAATAACCAGTAGGAGACAAAGACTTGTTTGAACCCAATAAAAGGAACAAGATGATACTTAAAGGGTTATGCAGAAAAGTTTTGAAAGGTTTCTTGGATTTAATTTGTTTATAAGAATAACCAGTAGGAGACAAAGACTCGTTTGAACCCAAGAAAAGAACAAGATGCTACTTAAAGGGTTCTGCAAAAAAGTTTTGAAAGGCTTCTTGGTTTGTTTCACTGACAGAGAGGACTAATAGATCTCGTGGGTAGCTAGCTATGAAAGCCATTATATGATTGGAAGGACCGTGGGAGCCCTTCATACACTCCTAGGAAATTCTTAGATAAGTGTTATGTCTATTTATTTCAGATTACTATAAAAATATGATTAGGAAAAGTTTGAAAAAAAAAGAGTGTGAGAAAGTAAGATAAATTTTTTGAGTTTAAGTCTACATATTTAGTATTATGACTATGTAACCTACAGTTTCTATGAATAAGTATTGGTATATGCCTTCCTAACTTTTAGAAGGGAAAGCAAAGATTTTAAGTTGCGGGTAACTTGTTGAAATCATTGAAAGTTGTTCAAAGTAGGCTGGGTAAATGATTATAGTAGAAGTTTTAGAAATATATGTGTATGCAGGTAAGGGTTTTATTGGTGATAAATAAAAAAGTTTTTGAATAACCTTGCCAACTTAGGTTTTCATTGTTATTCCAAGTAAGGGTAGTATAGTATTAAAGAAACTATGTGTAATAACACACAAACACACACATGTAAACTTATGAGTACATAGTAGGTAAATCATAAAAAATGTTGAGGCAATGTTAGCTGCCATAGGAGAATGGATTAACAGGGTTTTTTTAAACTTGTTACTCTAGGTTGCTATAGCAGTCCTGGACTCTAGGTCGTTTTAGGAGACAAAGAGATTTGGCAGGTCATGGCAGATCCCATGACAGGTTTCACTAAGTCCTCTAGTCTAAAATATTACAAAGGAAGCATAATATATAAATATTTTTCATTTCTATGTATGCATATGTATATATATATATATCTAGGAGTAATACAAAGATGGGAAACAAAATCATAGTAGACAAGGAAATTTGCTATATTTTCTTTAAATAACAAAACCTAGTTGTAAACTTTGTTATCTTTACTGACAAAAGTGTTATTAAAAAAAAGAGAGAAATACGAGTGTTTGAATTAAGAGAGTGATGTACCAAAATTATCACAACTAGGAAAGAAAGAAAAAAATTATAGTTCATAACCTTTTTTGTGTTAATAGTAACATAAATTATGTGCATATTTAGAAGAAGGAAAGGTAATAATAAGATGTGTATAAATATACACCGAAGAGTTATTTCTTCCAATAAATTTTAAACAATGATAAAATTAAAAAAAAATAATATAGTCATGTCTGTATAACCCCATCGACATTTCTCTAATAAGCTAGTGTAGTTAGCAATTGAGGCCAAGCACAAAATTAATAATTTTTTTAGAAAGTAATGTTAATCAGAATAGTAAAGAAATCTATCGAAAGACTACAAATATCATTCTATGAAAAAAGAACACGTAGTAACTATTGGAACCAGAGCCATCTAGCCATATATATATATATCTATATATATATATATATATATATATATATATATATATATATATATATATATATATATATATATATATATATATATATATATATCTATATATATATATATATATATATATATATATATATATCTATATATATATATATATATATATATATATATATATATATATATATATATATATATATATATATATATATATAAACAAGAATTTGAGAGAACATAGTGAGATTATTAAGAACTTAAGAGGAGTAGATAGCTTGTAAACCCACTTCTCTTTCTTTCAATTAAAACCATAAGCATGAAAAGTACCCTAGAAGGGTTTCTCGACCACGATTGAACATCCTAGAGGAGAGTAGAATATATGTTAGAAATTGGGTGAGTCGCAAAACCACAAGAAAAACCATTGAGGAAACCTTATACAATATAGTCACCATGGGTACCTTGTTAAGAGAGAGTATACTTACAAGGAAGGATGAGCCATTAGAATTTCTAGATAGAAGCCATACTCAATGTTAAAATAAAATGGGAATCTAGTAAGGGTTTTTACCTTTTAAAGTGCAGGATAATGCGTGAAAACCATACCCATAGGGTCATAAATTGACAATTATTAGAAGATTATCCATGGACAAGAATTTTAACCTGAGGTTTTCAATTTTCCATCATAGAAAAAAAGTTACCTGTGCATGCAAGGGTGGCTACTCATGTCAGATGTTGGGGTAAGAGAAAATTTGTGCCAAAAATCCATATGCTACAATAATCACTCGGGTAACTATTAAAGAATAGTTAATCCCTGAACTAAAAGTAATCTATTAGAGGAAATTAAACAAGAACTTGGGCTTTAAATAAGCTTCCATTGGTATTTTTACTTGAAAAATATGAGGAAAATAACCCGAGGGTCCTAATTCTTCATGTTGTCTTAATAGAAGTCTCGCATTTCCTACTAACTTGGAGCAATTAAAATTTTAAGGTTTCAACCTTCAAATGGATAAGGATTCATTGTGGTCATGAAAATGGTGAAAGCCTAAGTGTAGGGATATTTATCGAGCCATGAGAAGTGAAAATGAGTAATGGAATAACGAGATGCAATGGGTAGTTACTCCAACTAACCCTACATGCCCCCCCACTATCAATCACAAACCCTAAACAAATGGACCACTGTGATTAAAACACCTCAAAAAACATGTGAAAAATGGTTTCATGTATTATCACATGATAGTCATGTGGCTCAAGGTCCACATAATTCCATTTAAGAGCATATCTCCACATTCTTCATACATATAGATAGAAGGTTCCAAGGTGGATATCTAAACATTTAATAGCCCATGTAGACATAAACATTTTCCAATATAACATATCAATTCTATAACATTATATGTACCCTAATATATATAAGTTGTGTAGATGGGTGGAAAATTTCATGGAAACACCATCGTATGCTAATATCCATGGGTAATTCAAACATTTCATTTGCAAACCATTGATAAAAAAAAAAAAAAACGTGTTACTCCAACACCATAAGACAAAGTAAATGGGTCTTCGGAGATAGATAGGGAACCATATATCTTGGATAAAATTCCTATGAGAGCAATTAAACCCCTTATTTAAATATATATCTAGATAGAATAAAAGATAAATGAATTGATTTTTTATTACCATATAACAATTCCCATGAAGTGTTATATGGGGAGGTGGTAATTTAACCTAGACATTAATCCCAATGGAAATTCATAGTAAAGAGAACAAAACTTAGTGTTTCTTTGGGAAACCAAGGAAATGGAAGAAACTATTAGTTCTTTTCCCTTAAATGAAAAAGTATTATGACCATAAGAAGGATTCAAGAATTATGTGTATATACTTGTATTGGTAAAGATTATAGTAAACAAAAAAATTATTTACTTTTTTTCGTGCTCTTTTATATATGAGTAAGAATAATATATGAGGGATATTACAGGTGGTATCATAGTAAAAATCAGGTTAAAAAATTGAGACCTTCGTCATGACCATGAATTCCATCTAACTGTTATTTTTTTTACCTTCCATAGATAATAAAGTAGAAGACCAGATAAAGAGAAAACATCTTGACAAAGCCTTATAATAATACTCATATAGACAAAGAAGAGATTTATGTATCCCTAGGCCAATAGGCCGAAGTCCTTACTAGAGAACTATTAAACATAATGAAAGATCTATAATTTGAAATGATAAACCTATGTGCCATATATGAAAATTCATTAAAGGCGACTTCTGAATAGGAACAGTTAATCAAGAATTCGACAGAGAAATCAAATTCCAAGACTATGGAGGAAATGAAGGAAGGAGAAAATAAGGGAGAAACCTGGAGACAAAAGGTAGTGGAAGATGTGGCTGAAAATTAAGAAGGAAAAGCTGAATAGGAGGAGCAAAACTCATCCAAAAATCAGTTTAAATATGGGTCAGTAACCTCATTTATAACTTGAATAGCTTCATCCAAAGGGATCTTGGTGAACAACGATACCACGTCAAATCTTACCAGGATGTATAGAAAGATGTATTAGGAAAGATATAAAGAAAAATATATTAGGAAAGCTTTAGAAAGAGTGGAAAGGTGGGTGTTGCCTAAGAAACCTAAGTCCCAAGACCTACCTCAGTGTGGTAGAGTTTTCCTACCATATATTCAAGGGGTGACAGATAAGATTGCCAAAATCTTGAAAAGGAAAGACATAGTCACACAGTTCTCAGCACCTGGAACAATTAAACAAGGTATGAGGTCTGTCAAGGATGATATTGATAGACATCAACTCAAGGGAGTTTATAAAATTGATTGTTCTTATGGAAAAAGTTAGATTGGTGAAACAGGGCGTTCTCTGCAGAAAAGACTAAAAGAACATGGAGTAGATATTAAGAATGGAAGGTCTCATACGTCGGTCCTTGCAGAACATTCCTCAAAAATGAAACACCAGGTTTGTTTGGAGAGCATTAGGGAGGTTCTTGAAATTATGAAACATCCATAGAATCTCAACATGGACAATGGTATCGAGATCAGTGGAAGTTGGCTTCCTTTAATCAAGGGGATTAGGACCACCAGTATATCTCAGGTAATCAGGTAATTGCTCCTGTCCTATTATAATTTTCTGATCTCATATTAAAAATATAGATAAAATAACAAATAAAAATAGTTATTATTATGATTCTTAATAATAATTATCATTATTATTATTAAGTATTTATAATAATAATTAATTAAAGATCATTTATAATAATAATAAGAATAATTCATTTATAATAATAATAATAATTGCTATTAGTATTATTAATTATTTGTAATAATAATTAACTATTATAATATCATTTAGTTTATTAACCAATCATTTTAGAAATAACACATAATAATAATTACTCATTATAATATCTATTAATTAATTAATTAATTAATTATTCTAATTAGATAAAAAAGTATTAATCTAATGAAATTAGTTATTATAATAAAATAATTTCAATTTATCTTATATTAAAAATAAAATAATTAAGTATCAATATTAATTATTATGCATTTAAAATAATAATTAGTATCTAATTATAATATTTATTAACTAATTAATTAGTTAAATCTAATAAAATTAGTTGTATTATTATAATAATAAAATAAAATAAATTTATCTTTTATTAATAATAAAATTAGCAGATTAATTAATAATTTTTTTTCAATACGAAAAAAGCTTGATAGTATTATAAACCAATAATCATATAAATACATGAGTAAAGTCTGAGATAGGAGAAATAACTTGGTTGTGCAGCCGGATAGGGAGTAGTGGGAAAAAAAATAGCCTGCGAGCCAAAAGTACCCAAATGCACCAGAAGAAGAAGTCTTCATGTCTAATACAACAAAGGAAAAAAGAGCAGTGATTTTCCTTGATTGATGGCCTGAATAAGAAAAAACCTCACTAAAGGTTGAAATCTGCCAGTAGGGCTAGTGAATACTTTATGCACAAAAAAGGTTTGTATTTAAACATACCTGAGAGATGATATGAAACAAGAGAATTATGAGCCAAGTAGAGAAAATACCTGAATCGAATGAGTTTCAACTTCCATTTTTATGTCCAATTTCCAATTTCCCAATTGAGTTAGGAGTCCCCTCTTTGACAATTTAGCAGCTTGTGTATTCTGGGATCTGCTAACATGATGAATTGAATAATCTTTCCTCCTTTTCCACAGTGTGTCTATCTTGTTCATCCATCTAGAAAGTTGTTGATTTTTTTATAATACTCTTTGCTGTGACATGATCAATAATTATTTTAGAGTCACCATAAATTTTTAATGACAGAATATTTAGAAATAAGCTAAAGTATAGTAACCCTGATAGCGCCATAGCTTCAGCTTTGTTGTTAGTTCCTTTTCACCCATTCCAGTATATAGAGAAATGTTGATCTTATTTCATGACTATGAAAACCCCGCACGCACATAAACCATTTTGTACCACCCCATCAAAATAAGATCTTGGGAGATTCATTTGGCTTGTTGTGCGCTCCTTTACTTTTTCCGATTTATGCTGAGAAACCTTGAGAGGGATGGAGTTATATAGAGTTATGATGTTTTCAAAGATGGATCCAAAAGATTCCTTTCTGTTTTGGAACAAAGTGTTGTTTCTCCATTTCCATATAGACCAAAACACTAGTTGAGGAATGGGTCTCCAATTTGCTTTCTGGTTGCTGCACTAGAAGAGGACTTCTTTTAGTGAAGGATGTGGAACAAAATTGAATCCAAAGTAGGAAGCAAGGTCCCTCCAAAGCTGAAGAGAGTGAAAGCAATGCAAAAACATGTGAAGGTTGTTTTCAGCCTCTGCTTTACAACTTAAACATATACCAGGACCTGACCAGTTCCTCTTTTGTAAATTTTCCCACATTAGATTTTTGTTATAGAAAACTAACCATGAAAAAATGATGATTTTATGAGGGCTTCCAGTTTTCCATAACGATAAGGGATAAATGCTAGGTGATTGCATAGATTGATACCTGATGAGAGTTGAGTAGATTTCATTTGCAGTAGCCATGTCCTTTCCACCATATCCCTTCCAGATAAGAGTATCCTCGGCTTCATTTCTACATATTCCTCTGTTCCTTATAATCAACTGGATCTGAGTCCAATATTGAGCTAATGAATCTTTCAATGCCAATGACGAAGCAGATTTCTAGATGGGGAAAGGTCCCTGCCAGTCTGAGATGAGTTGATTCCATGTGAAAATCCCCTTTTGATGGAAAAATTCCATTAGTTGTCTTAATATATTTATATCATCTTCCCATCCCTATATAGGGTCAAGTCCAATAATTATCTTATTTCCTATTTGAAATCTCCTGGTCGGGTTCTATAAGAAGAAAGATTGAATTTTCCTAAAACTCATCCAGATGGCAGAACCATGAGAAGACCCAATCGATCCCTTCCTGTACCAAAATGAAATATATGTACTTGTCATATACTTTTTCTTTATGGATCTGCTCCATATACTGTCTCCAAACACGCCTTTTCATAAAGATTTGCATAGCAATGCCCTTCCAAAAGTTCGGAGGTCCATTATTCCCCATCCCCCTAGACTCTTTGGAAGGGTAAGGTTAGATAGTTTGGACAGGTGATATTTACTTTTTTCCTTATTTCCTCCCCATATAAATTTTGCAGTCATTTTGTTTAGCATATGAATGACACTGGCCAGAATATGAAATAGATGAGCCCAGTAAACTAATATTTGAGCCAACACAACTTGTGTTAAAACTGATCTACCTGATATGGAGAGACACTTATATTCCCATTCATTTATCCTTTTAAAAAATTGGTCTGTAATCTATATCCAATCTAATTTTGAGTAGCCCGTTGGTTTAAGATGAAAACCCAAGTATTTTGTGCCTTCACTTAGGACTTTGCTTCAATCTTGAGTAGATGGACCAGATATTCTATAAATTCTCTATTAACTTCTCCATGATAGAAAGAGGATTTCCTATCATTTATAAAGAGGGCCGTAGCTTTTTGGAATTTTTCCAATATCTCATGTAAACAATTCCAAGTAAGCTGACAGAGCATGCCAAAGATCAAGATGTCGTCCACAAACAAGTTGTGTGATATGGAATTCCCTTTGCTGATCATCAGTGGACGACATCTTTTTTCCATGATTGCTCTTTTGATATGAAGGCTTAAATATGAATTTAATATTATTATAATAATTATTAATCAATCAATCAATTAATTAATTAGAATTAAGATATAATAATAACTTAAAATTTTTAATAGAATCCATTTAACTAATTAAACTAATTAATCATTACAAAATTAGTCACATTATAATAACATTATACAAAATATATTAATAATAATAAAAATAAAAATTATTCATTAAAAGATCTTTTAATAATAATAAAATACAATTTATTATAAAGATTATAATAAAACTTTAAACATTCAATAATTATTAAAATAAATAAAAAATTTAAGCCAACCTCATCTCCTTAAAATCAAATTATCTTAATACTATTTATTCTCTCACTAAGCTCTTCTTCTATCATCATTCAGTAATTGTCCTGATGATGGATCCCTGTTGGGATTTGAAACGTTGACAAGTATGATTATTACTGTGGATACTCCGAGATTCAACTTAAAAGAAATGAACCACAGATGCTTGAAATCCAAGATCTTTTGCTCTCGTAATGTGGTTAGAATTGCATTTAAAAGAGCATAAAGGAACATATATGCATGTTGTAAAGAAGAAGAAATATGACAAGAATCAACAACGTATAACACAAGACGTTGATAACGAAGTTCATCCAGGAGGGACTACGTCTCTGGGATTCGATGTCAAGATGGTGTAGGCCATTGCATTAAGTACCAGAAAGAGTGATGATGTACATGCATGTGTTTTCTCTATCATACAAGGAATATTCCCTCATGCAAGAGTGACTTTAAGAGATATTCCGTTGCAGGAACTCTCATTCAAAAAGGACTCCTATCAGCATGACATAATTTCACGTATGTTAATAATGAGCATCCCGCCAACATGGCATAAAAGGGGTCTCAATTCAAACATACATAGCTACAACATGAGTATCTCGTCAACATGACGACAAAGGGGTCTCAATCAAATCATGACAATAAATGCTTCTCACATCAAGTACAAAATAAGATCCCACATCAAACATCAAACAGGATCTATATAGCACAATGCATCTCAAGTGAAGAGATAAAGAAGTACATGATCACACTGCATATACCTCACATTAAGGAGTTATCTAAAGAAGAGGATGGTAAACTATTAGATCTGGCTGCACCATCAGTCTCGTGGCATTGAATCTCATGGAAATGGTTGCTCGCACATTGAATGCTGACACCTACACTCCACTTTGAAAAGTGGCCAGAAAATTGAATGATAAAATGGAAAATTTGATTGCACCATCAGATTTTTGGTGTTTAATAGTGTAAAATCAACTGTCAAATTTATGAATTCTGAAAAAGTGAAAATCTGGGGCTATAGGAATCTTTTAGATTCCCCCTAGATTCCTCAAAGATTCCCTCCTCTGGGTCATCTGAAGATCTGCTACTCAAATCAAAATTCTGTCTATGCCATCAGGTTCGTGTCACTGAGAGGTGTAGGATAGACATAAAGTTTGTCCAATTTGGACATTGGAAAAATTTCGCCCTCCTGAAAATTTGGCTCAATCATGGTTTTGCCTGCTCTTTTCCAAGCTCATGGTTGCACCTACAAAAATTAATTAAAAACACACCTCAAACTCCATGTCGTGTTCTGCCTCCACCCTCTCGATGCACTACAGAAATGTGGGTTTATAATAAAGTTTGTGGGCAGATAAAACAAAGACTGAGCCCATGGCTCATTGGTGGTGAAGATTACTAGCTTGATGAAGATAAGGGTTTGAATTCCATTAAAAGCCTAAATCTCACATTTTTTTAAAATATGGCAACCGTTGATGTGACGGATTTAAGTGGCGGTTATGTAATATAAGTTGGGCGCATTTAGTTTAAGTTGTTTCATAAGTTGGGCATGTCACATTTATTGTATTGATGTTGTGTTGTATTAAATGGGTCACAGTGGTTGGGTGTATTGATGTGAGTGCTCGAGTGGTGGGTCGGTCATTCCGGTCAGGCAAGTTCAAACCCCACCGCCGCGATTTGTTAATGTAACAAGTGGCAATGGTGGGGGTGTGGGCCGGGTCCACCGTACATGGCCTGCCCACCCCAATGTTATATTGGTTATAATATGGTTGGGGCCGATGGAGGTCATGGTCTGTCGGTCCCATTAAAATTTTATGTTTCTTTTTTTTTTTTTTAATATATGTTGGTCGTTGGGGGGCTGGCGAGGTTGGTGGCCTGCCACCCCATAAAATATTTTTATTTTTTATTCTTTTATAACTAATAAGTCATTTTTTAATTTTTCTAATATAAGGGATATTAGACAAATTAAGTATCCAACAATTTTGCCTGCTTTCGTGAGCTAGATTCCACCACCAGGACTCGGTCAATTTGTCGGACACTTAAACCTGGCCCACAACCCAACTTTGACCAAAAATTTGACTGTCTCTTTCTCCCTCATACGAGCTCGGATTCGAGTGTCATTTGCACCATTGGAATCAGGCGACGAACACTTAGATCTAGTGCTGGTTTGGGAGCAGTCTGACCACTTTGAATTTTGACCCTTTCTGAGTCCTCTGGGACTTTTGCCTATGTCTGGAGCCACCTAGATCATTATAGGAGGCATTGTGACCACATTTTCCATGGAAATTCAAAAGTTAGCATACTTTCTTTATATTTACATTTCATAGCTTAAAAGAAAAGAACATGGCATAGGCCTCACCTTTCATTTGGGTTTTTACCATATTGGAATTTTCTAATGTATTTTGTATCCATTGTGTAGATGATGCATCATTTAAAATTATTTCATTTTAGTTTTAGTTAATTTAATTATTTCATGAATTAAGTTAGTAACATTAATTCTAAATTTTAAATAAAACACTACATTACAATATATAACATAAATTTGTAAGCTTTTTTGTGACAAATTGTATTAGAAAATATATTTTCTATCAACACAAACACTAAATACAATATGTGAGACCACCACTCTAATGAAAACAAATATTTAAATATGGTTTATAATGCAATGCTAGAAAAAACTAATAAATAATCCATTTTTCTTTTAATTTTGTTAACCTATTTTTTGTTTAGTTTTTTTATGGCGAGGGAGATGGGACCACCCACAAGGGATTTGAACTAGTGACCTATCCAAGGAGTACCTTAACAATGCACCCATTCATCATCAATATAAAGCATTGAAGGCATTAACCTATCTTTAGTTATTTGTTATGCTATTTTTAGTTATTCACTTATTATTTTTCTATTTTTATGAAGTTAATGTATCAAATATCAATATTTAATTTGTATTTATTTTTCAACTTGTAAATATTTCTATTTCTATCTATACGTTGATAGAATTAAATCTTTTTGATGTGCAGAGATGAAAAAAGTACACTTTAATCAAAATGTGGAATATTCCAAGAAAAATGAACATGTATTTCAATTTATTTTCTTTTATGTTGAATGTTAATTAAACATACATTTCTCTCGGTGGGGTACACATCAAAAACCACCCATATGGCATGAGATGGCACGCGAGGTGACAGGAAGGGTTGACATGTGTTAAAAATGGTGGAGGTTATGGAGGTAAGTTATAAATCCAGTGAGTGTTCTTTGTATGGTATCTCCCGGTTTTATCTTCCCTTGCTGGAGAATCCCACTCATTAGGGGAATTTTGAGGTCTAAAATGGGTCTCCTAAGAAAAGTGTCCAACAAATTATAAGAACCAATAGGATGATGATGTCAACCATGGGGGATGATTCGCCATTTTGGAGTAAAAAAGTAAAAATATAAAAAAATAAAAAAATAATAAAACTATGTTTTCAACTCGTATTTTTAACTTATCTCCCTAATGTTTTACTGAAATTTATGAACAAACATGTGGTGTAGCCATGGGATCCCCTCTATCTCCTATTATTGCTTATCTCTTTATGGAGGATTTTGAAAATAAGGCCATTGAATCTACCCCATTAAAACCCAATCATTGGAAAAGGTTTGTTGATGACACTTTCATCATTTGGCCTCATGGAAAAGAAAAATTAAAGGATTTCCTACAACACCTAAACAATCTATCCAATTCTATCCAATTTACCATGGAAATAGAGGAGAACGATAGCCTTCCTTTTCTTTACATCTTGATCAAAAGAAACAAAGATGGATCAATATCACACCAGGTATATCGTAAGAAAACCCATACATAACATTACCTACATGCCAACTCTCACCACCATCCATCCCAAAAAACTGGTGTTCTCAACACTCTAGCAACTAGGGTCGTCCCTATTTCAAATAAAAATCACTTTGAAGATGAAAAGAACCATCTTATGAATGTATTCACAGAGAATGGATACAAAAACACCAAGTGATCAAAGCCTTTAAGGATGTTGAGAATCCTAAAAACAAATAACGACTAGATGATCATCCAGGCAAGGTACACCTCCCTTACATATTAGGCACAACAGATAAAATTGCACACGTATTAAGAAAGAACAAAATTAGAACCACGTTCAAACCCATGAACACCATCAGCAGATGCCTAAAATCGGTCAAAGATCCTATTGATCCCAAATGAAACAAAGGAGTTTACATGGTTCCGTGTTCTTGTGGAAAAGCATACATTGGAGAAACTGTCCATACTAGAATTCAAGAACATGCCTCCGATATAAAACATAACCTCTCAAAAACCTCAGCTCTTGCTGAACATTCCAGTAAAACCAATCATCACATCTGCATTGAAAACTCTAAAGTAGTAGCCAAAATTGATCATTATCACCATAGAAAACTGACATAAGCCATAGAAATAGGTAAAAACCTTAACAACCACAATCGAGATGAAGGATGGAAAATAAGTGACAATTGGATTCCTACTTTAATGTCCTAGAATACCCTCTTCTAACCTAACCTAACCCTTTCCCCCATTAAAACTTTCTCACCTGTACTAAACACTGACCCAAACTTCCAACTCTTAAAATTAAAAACATTATTTTACATCTTAAAACTATAAACTATAAATCTTAGATTAACAATATTAACATTATTATTCATTAACATTAAAATTATAGAAACATACATTAAAACTAAACTAGTGCTAATTAACATTATATTATCATTAAATTCAAACTAATTAATTTACTCTAAATAATAAGAACAAAACTAAAATAAAATCAAGTATGAACAGGGATGACGGTCTTAAATTAAGTAGCACCTCTAAACCCTTATTAAACAGAATGAAAAATCATTAAATTATTCTAATACTTTCTAACTAATTCATAACAAGTAACTCATTTATATAACATATCATATAATTAAATAATAAAATAATAATAATAATAATGATAATAATAATAATAATAATAATAATAATAATAATAATAAATATTAATATTAAGATCAATAATAACAATAATAAATTATATAGTTAAATAAATAATAAAAATATATAAATAAAATAAAATAATAATAATAATAATAATAATAATAATAATAATAATAAAATGATTAAAAATAAATAAATAAATGATATACAATTAGATATAATATAATAATACAAATAAATAAATTAACGCATAAAATAATATAATATATATAACAAACAAACACGTTCATATATACTCAAATATTAAAACCTAAAATTTTAAATCATATTAAAAATATTATTAAATATATTCAAACATTAAAACCTAAAACTATAAATCATATTAATAATATTATTAATATTAAATAAATAGTTAGTATAATTAATTAATTAGATTATTTAATATATAATAAAAAACAAAAAATAAAACAAGAAAAACAAAAAAACAAAAAAAAAAAAAAAAAAAATAAAAAAATAATATATATCTATATATCTATATATATATATATATATAATAAAAAATAAAAAAAAATAAAAATAAAATTTATTAATTAATAATTATGAATCAATCAGGCCGACATTATAAACAAATAGCTATCAAATCTCTTTCTAAACAACTATTAGTAGCTCCATATTTTTCACAACTCTCTCTTCTCAAAATACAGATCTCATTGCCCTGATGATGGACTCACCTAGCTAGTCCAAAATGTTGGTTTCATAAATGGTTCACAGGTTTTTCCACCAAGCATAACACTCTGCCAGCCTGTATGGATTCTCTCTTTAAAAACATAATATAATTAATCATAAATAAATAAAGATAAAAATAAATTAAAAATTCATTTTAATATTAATATTGAAATAAATTAAATATTCCTAGCACATAATTAAAAACTTCTATATAACTCTAAAGAACAAGAACAAAAACTAAAATGAATTTAAGTATACAATAAAACAATAACAAACATAATATAATTATTCATAAATAAATTAATAAATAAAAACAAAAATAAATAAGAAGAAAATAAATATATGAACATAAAATTATTAATTATTAATTAAACAATTCAATTACATAATAAAATATTCTAACTCAATTAAAATTATTTTATTAAATAGCAAAAAAAAAAATTAAAAATTACAAAATAAGTCTCGCAAAGCCGGCTTCCATTCCCTATGCATCTCTCATCCCTATTTATTCAAACCCAAGGAGATCTGTCCTACACAATTACTGATCTATCTTGATGTTGAGCCACAGTGGAGGGCTCGAAACGTCGATACAAACAACTCATGGATGCGAGAACTCCAGAAGAAAACAACACACAAGAGTATTCATTGAATGAAAATTTAATTCCTCATCCAAGGAGTACCCATGTTGCATACTTTCGCTAGACCCTGCTACAAGAAAAATGAGAAATATATTAAAAAAAAATGTGATTGCAATCATGTTTTTCATGTATTTCTCACTTTTCGTGTAGTAGGGTCCATCGAAAGTATGCAACACGGTTACTCTATGGATGAAGAATCAAATTTTACATCCAACGAGTGTTTCTACTTGAAATTTGAGTAAACCCATAGGGAGATAAGTTGAAGAGCTGAAAAATTAGTTTTTTCTTTTCTCCCTCTAAAATTTGATGATGTAATCTAATCTTATTTTATTATTTCCACTATTATTTTATAATCTCCTTAGGAGGCCCATTTTAGATCTCAAAATTCCCCTAATGTTTGACCATGAACATCAGGATATTTCCATTAATGGAATAAGGGATGTGGTTCCACGATTGCGTACTCTGGGTATGTGAATAATGATAAAACATCGCATGAGTTAGTATTTTTGGTCCTAAGCATCGCTAGGATGAATGCCAAAAATGTAGGATCACATCCAAATGATCTGAAGACAAATTGGCATGATTCTTTTAAGGCATGACATCTAATTCCCCAAATGATGAGATCGTCGTAATGTAGGGAAGCTGAAGTGATTTGATAGAAGGGGATTTTAACAGGTTTGTCAGCATGATTCTTTTAGGCCATGACATCTAATTCCCCAAATGATGAGATCATCGTAATGTAGGGAAGTTGAAGTGATTTAATAGAAGGGGATTTTAACAGGTTTGTCTTCCTCTACACACCATTGAGCTTTTCTAATAACTATGAAACTTGTAAAAAAATAGTATATGGGGAAAAGGATTGGTGTGAGTTATTCTTAGGGGATGCATTATTTAGGGTTATGGATTCAACTAGGCATTATAATGCTTAGAGGAAGAATCTAGTGGTGGCTTCTAGAAGCATGGATTATAACAAAGAAACAAGGTCGAGGCTAGTCTCCTCGGTTATCAAGACATGGAATGAACTCATAACTAGTTCCTCTTTAGGTTCCTAATAGAAGGTAAAGAGGTCATGGATGTAATTGAGGAGGTAGTGCATAGGACCTATGAAGAAATGGAAGAGGAGTGATTGCTAATAGATGGGTACATGATCCATGCAAAACACAAACTAAGGAGACTATATTTTTTCATCTTGCATAAATATATTGGCACACAAAGGCCATGGTGACACAAGAAATATCTCTAAAAATACCATAAATCTTTGAGCTAAGCAAGTATCTCTGACTCTTCAAGGGAAAATTTGAAGCCTTTGTCAAAGGTGTCTTAAGGCTTACCATAACAATCTAAGGTTGAATAGGGTCAAATAGGTAGCAGGGAGCACGAGGATTATAGAGCTGGCTCATGGGGTTCCAAAGGTTCCTTAAATCACCCATCTTTATCAATGAGGGTCCTCTATAGCCTTATACCAACACACACCAATATTAATAATTCCAATTCTTAGTGAAAGAGGTTATTACTCCATGCCTCCCCTAAAGCCTTACCCAACCTCATGTGTCTTTTAATAATTCCTTTGTTCCTATATTTGGGTTGTCTTTCATAGAATTATAGAAACCAAGAATCAAACTAAACTTGAATCGCCAAGATTTATGTTTTACTTATGTTATTTATGTAAGTGTTATTATTCTTTTATGAATGCTATTAATTTATTTTCCTATTAATATAGTTGAATGACTAACTTATTCCATACCCTTAACTACCCATTAGATAACATCATCATTGTTACATAAGGTAACTTTAGGAATGGAAGAGTAAGTTACATAACATAAGAACCATTGTAACAATATATTAACATAAATCTCCTTGTTGTAATATTACATCACTATCATCATTCATTTAATTAGGCTATTTAATCACATGTTTGATGATGTAAGATTTAACATCATGTAAGGAAGCAACAACATTAGAATGGCACAAATGATAAACTCATCATTCGACATTGATATACCTTGGAAAACTCGTAGGGAAAAACCAACAAACATTTAATTTTATTGAACACTCGTGAGAGTGTTCACCCCTCACTCAATGGATTATAAGTGAGTCCATCCCTTGACCATTTTCATAAAATATTACAAGGAAATATCATCATAAATACAACATAACTAGGTAGACTTCTATTACAATAATCATGATATCATTTACCCACAAATCCTTGAACATTATGGCTTTGTGGCCTGGCTTTTTCCATTAGTGGATGACCTTGCAGTTAAAATTCCTTCAATTTTCATGGAACACTAGTTCATTGCTTGCCATAATGTTAAACATAATCTTTTTTTTGAATATGTCACAATATTTTCCCACAACTGCTACTTGTTAGCAAAATTTGATATCATTATTAGATAGAATATTAATCAACCCAATAATAAGTATTTATTTGTGATGCTTCAAAATATATTCATGTGTATACATAAAATGTAAACAAAATATTGAGAAATGTCTCTTTTAACAACACTGCACATGTATAACTATCAAAACATGTATATTTATCTTTACATGTATATGGTTATGACACATGTATATCTTTACATAAGGTAAAATATATAAATATTACCAAGGCATGCTCACGTGTCCCTATTTGACATGCATCATGACAAGGGAAACAATTACTTACTAAATAAACTCCATGGTTACTACCCTCTCTTTACATAAGAAGAGGGAAGAATTTTCCAAGATAAATACCACATTAACTATTATTCCCCTCGCACAAGCACACATTCTTTTCCAGAAGAAATCCACTACAACTATCCATATTAGTTTAAAGGATACTAGCACATTAGTTATGATCTTTGTACAAGTCATTACATAAACTTTATTCAAAACAAACTAGCCCCTCACCTATTTTCTTTTTGCATGAAATTATGTATTCTTTTTCAAAAGAACTAACACAATAGATATTATTCTTATGTATACAAATGCATGTTATTTTCAAAAAAAAACTAACATAACAACCATTTGAAAAAGCTAACATAATAACCATTACTTATGTATATATGAACACATGTTCTTTTTGAAGAACACTAACACATTAGCTAATATTTTTATGTACATGAGCACCTATTCTATTCAATAGAACTAAAATCATGGCTATTGTTTTGTGCACCTCTACAAATATTGTTTTCCAAAAGAAATCATAATAGTTATTATTTCTTGCTTAAAAATACATAATCTTTAACAAAATCTTGCATGCAAATACATATTCTTTATTAGAAGAACTAGTACATCACATATTCCTTTCCAAGAAGTCTAACAAAATAGCCATTCTTTCCATGCATGCAAAAACATATATTCCTTTTCCAAAAACTCAAAAGCAAGTAGCTATTATTTTCGTGCATGCAAATACATGTTTTTTTTCACGAAATGAAATGCATGGTAGTTATTCTTTTATGCATATATAAATACATATTATTTTTAAGAATTCTAACCCAATGTTATTTTCCATAGATGCATATACATATTTCATTTTCAAGAAACTATCAAAATCAACTATTACTTTTTTTTTTTTCCAAAATAAGACTAACTTAGTAGCCATTCTTTTCATGCGTGCAAATGCATACTCTTGTCCTAAAAGAACTAATCATGATACATAATCTTTCAAGAAATCTATCAAAATAAACACATATTTCTCTTCACGGAATTTAGCACCAAACAACGTGTTAGTTTTCAAATAATACCACAAGAATTATCTATTCTTGCATATAATAAAAAAAAAATTCCAAGCAATACTCAAATAATATTTGTCTTTTTATGAATGAAAATACCAATTTCCTATAGTCTTTTCGAGACAATAACATGGATAGCCTATGTTTTCTATGCACACAAATTCATGGGTTCTTTTCAAGAAATTAATCTAATTAATTTTCTTTTGTTCACAACCCATGAAAACCTATCAAGAGTTATCCTCGTTAATTATCTTTGAACCCATGAAAATATTTTCAATTAAATAACCGTGGTTCTCACAAAAATTCATATTCTTTCTTTCCAAAATATTAGCACAAATAATTTATCTTTTACCATGCAACCATTCCAAGAAAAATATCATGGATAATATTTTATGTAAATCATGTTTATGTGCATTCTTTTCCCAAAGATTAGTATAATAAATTTTACTTTTATCGTGCTTGTATGAAAGAATAACCATAACTAAGCACAAAACAACATGTTCTCTTCAAAGAAAGCCACACCAAATATCCATTCTATTTAACCAAAAATTCATAACCACTTATCTCTTTTCAAAAATTGTAATCAATAGAAACTAAGCAAATATTTATGAAAAAATAATCTAGTTTTCCACACATAATTTCCCTGCATTTTTTCCCAATCAAAATAGCATAGTTTTCACTATCTTTTATGTACAGAGTTCACATGCATTATACTTCAAGAAAATATCATGGTTTCTGTATCTTTTTATGCACATATGTAATCTTTTCAAGAAAACAACATAGGTAATTTATTTAAGCCATGAAATTTTTCCCAAAAAATGTACAAAAAAAACTCCCCAACAAAAAAAAACTCCCCAACAAAAGAAATATATTTAGCCTATGTTATGTACATAAGAATTGTGCAAGAATTTTCTAAGAAGTTAATATATTTAACTTATTTCTAGGCATAGTTAAATTATCTGTATAGTCTTCCCTTTGCCTAAGTCCTTGTGAAGTGGGAAGATCAAGACTCAGAGAATTTCTTTCGAATTTGGTATATTATGACTCGATGCCTTATAACTCTTGTCAAATATGAAGACATTCCCCAAAATGATGAAAGTTTCTATGAAATCTCACCAAGTATGTTGACTGTTGAAGAAAGAAGAAACCAGATATTAACAAGACTCTCATGATTCTTCCTCTAATTGATGGCTCTCAATTTCGAAATGTTAGAGACCACTACACAATCTTAAATAGAAAACCCAACACATTAGGATTTGGATATGAGTGAAGAAATCGTCTCAATCGAAGAAGAGATATTGGCATTTGTTGCAGTTCTTGTCCTGTTATGCCTCTCTTCTCCTTTGTTAAAATCTGTGATGCATTTAAACCCTTACAAATCATGTCTGCCAAATGAATCATTCCTCAATATTTTGTCATGAAAATGTAAGGTAGTCCAAACTAATTTTACCCCAACTAAATCTTGGCCAACCCGCTCAGGATCTTATCCACATATTTAATACATATATTATTTTATAATTTCAACGTTTCCAAAATTCACATGGCGGTTTTTGGGGATATTACATCATGTATTTTACTTGATTCCTTTAAAGGATACCCCAAAGACCATAAAATGCTACACTAAAATCTCATTTGGTATCTGCGGAGTTATGCCATTGTCATGGAATCATGCTGGCTTTATCATTGCTTATTTGTTATGTTTGTTAATTAGAGGAAGCGAACCAAAAATTGTTTGGGAAAAAGATAAGAGAAATAAATAAATAAACAATTAATAATACGTGAATATTATATTTTATTTTCAAAGTTTTTGTGAGAAAAATAGTTGCAAATAGTAAGTCTATTATTTCTCAAGTCTTAAAATAAGTAAAAGTGCCGACTAAATGAGTCTTTTACTCAAGAGAGACATCATAATAGAGAATCCACAAGCCTTTAAAGTTGTTCATCACATATAATCTATGAACTCTAATACTATGGGCCACCAAAACCAAATATTCAAAAACATCGCAATAAACTTAACAACTTTCTAATACAATAAACCACCAAAACCATACATCTAAACTTTTATTATAAATCTAAAAGCTTTGAACTTTCATCAAATCACATTTATCATAACAAAAATAAAATAAACATAATAAATATCAATACATAGAATTCCAACGTATCTCATATCTTCTTAGATTAGAGCTAGTGAGTAGTAGGTATACTAGTTGCATGAGAGAACAATGAATTACAAGTTGACATGAGGTCGTAGAAAAAAAATTCAACACTGAAGCGACTTCATTCACATGGTAAGTCACCTTAGGTTTCCGTGTTGACAGGAATTGATGTTACCACGTTAATGTGAAAAAAGTTTGAGGGACGTGACGTTTAAAACGTTATAGTGGATGACGTTAAAATAGACGAGTTCCATGATAAGACAATTACCACATTATTAGTACCTACCCCTTCAGGGCTACAGGGACTAATCTAATCAATTTTCAGCTGTTTCATTAGTCCCGGCACAAGAACCAAGTTATTTAATTCAAATAAACCTAATGTTTTTAATTTATATATTATAAAGTAGTTTTAAACACTTTTTCGTCAACCTATGGGTTTCTTCTAACTATTATTTTGACTAATCTGATGAATCTGTGATTTAAACATCTTATTTGGCCTCATATGGGGCAAAATGTACTAAAAGTTAGGATCAATGTCATGGTCTTGATAGTTCAGTCTCAATTATTTAATGCTAACATTAGTTTTGAAGAAATTTAATGTTTGGAAAAATTAAGAGACCTTGTAACAAGATTGTAGACATCACACATGTTGAAACTTAACTTTGCATGGCAGTAACACATGTTGAACTTTTGCATGGAAGTAGCCACTTTTCTTCAGTTCATCTTAAATTCTAAGGACTATATGGTAGTCGAAATTCCAAAGACTCTATCGCCGCCGACCTTTTTGCAGATTTCTCAAACAATAATTTGCTTTAATGCTGTGATTCTCATGGTAGGATGTTGAAGCCACACTACAAATATGGATAACAATACAATATTGCATGGGACGTAAACAAACAATATTGTATGGGACATAAAGATACAAGAAGCAACATTGGGCAGCTTCTGTTGAACTTACCTAATGGAACAAAGCTATAACTATGATTATTGAACTTACCTGATGGGATGGAACAGAACTATGATGCTATGATTATCCAACTTACTTGATCGAATAGAGCTATGATTCTATGATTAGTTCGTGCACTGACCCAACTGATTCTAATCCCTCTTGCATTTGATCTTGTTGAAGCACCCATAGTAGTCACATTTTCTCTCACTGACTAAGCTAAAGCACTAGCAGTAGCATCTAATCTCGTTAAAAACTTGAGATCTCTTTGAAGTTTAGTGCATGGGTGTGCAGTTAAGGAAAGTTTGAATTCGGTATGGCAGCTGGTTCAGTTGGCCCACTGGTGTGAGATGTGATCTATTCGTGCACACTGTGCATTCTTATTGCTACGTAAGTGTTGTGTGAGTTATAAAACCACTCTTAGCTAGTCCTGGGCCACAAATGTTGCCATGCTTACCTTCCAGGTGCCACTAGCTAGCCTTTTAATCACCAAGTCTCACAGTTAATAGATAGATGCATAACCAGGTGCAACAAACAAATGATGCCTTTACCCTATTTTTTCCAAGAGCCACTCAACTTTGCTAAGATGTTGTTACCATAATGAATACTCATATTTCTATTGCCATATTCAGATAGATCTCTAATTCGTCTCTGTCCAGTAGAGGAAGCCCCATCACATTTGTCCATACTGTGAATCTTGGTGCCCTCTCTATGCTGATGATCCCTTCTTTAAACCCATATGGACCGCCCTTCATCTCCCTACCAAAATCAATCAAATCCCCATTCTTATATTATTCCCTCCACCATGGCTGGATGTATAAGATGAATCGGCTGTCTGTATTTACAACCCCTGATATTTCAGCTCTCACGTGTGAAGCACATGCCTCTACCTTAGTGAATTTTTTGGCTCTTGAAAAACCTTACAAAACTTATAGCATCATTTTATCTTGTTCACTATGCAACACCAAATTGAAACCTTCATTCACAATTACCCTCTTTAGCCTACAATTCGGAAACATGATCTTTATAAGCATTTACATGTTGTTGAATTTAGGCTTTTGTGATCCATATCAATATTTTGAGAAGAGTTTTTAGCGGAAATCACATTATAATTCATTTGTCGATGCGTTTCAAACCAACAAGTGTGGTTCATCATCAGGACAAGTTGAAGAACCAGATCATGGTTGCATGTTAAATAGAGAGAGCAGATCATCCAACAACTATATTTGACTAGGAAACGACTATATTTGACTGGACTGGACCAAGGGATAGGGATAGGGAGAAATCAATTTGTTAATTTATAAGTTAGTTATGTTATATTTATATTTATTACCATAATTGAATAAAAAGAAATATTATATTTAATTATATAGATAAATAAAACTTATAATATTAATAGTATATGAAATAATAAAAATTAATAAAGGATTATTAAAAGTATGACTAATTTAGTTAGTTAATTAATGTAACGATTTCTTCTAATTAAAAGTAATTTATTGTATTTAATTATATAGATAGATAAAAAGTAATTTATCATATTTAATTATATAGATAGATAAAAAGTAATTTATCATATTTAATTATATCGATAGATAAAAACTTATAATATTAATAGTATATGAAATAATAAAAATTAAAAAAGGATTATTAAAAGTATGACTAATTTAGTTAGTTAGTTAATGTAAAGATTTCTTAAAACCACTAGGAAAATAGATTCAAGTCATCGAAGAATTATTGAGAAAGAATATAGTTGTTACTAATTAGTTAGTTAATTCATAATTAACTTTACTTAATTATATTCAAAGGCATAAATATTAATACTATAATAATAATAGTATATGAAATAATAAACATTAATAAAAGTGTAACTAATTTACCTTCCCACCCATGGGAATATTTATCTATTTCTTTTCTGGGTAATTGCTTGCCTTCTAGGCTTTAAACATGTCTGCTAGTTGGCTGGGGGGGGCCGTTGAGGGCTTTACAACAATAAGGCAGTCCTCAAGGAAGGGATGATTTGATCCCTACTGGTTTGCTGGGGGCTCCATTTAGGGCCTTACAACAATAAGGCGGTCCTCAAGGGAGGGATGATTTGATCCATACTTTTCAAGGCGATGTGTTTGATTTTTTACTAAGTAAAGCATAGTGACATGTACAGGTCTCAATTTCATAATTGTACTCCAACGTGGGTTGCATGCAAGCATGGCATGAGTACCCACAAGTTTTTCATGTTGTTTTTATTAATTTTTATATTTATTAATTATATAATATAGAAATCTTAGTTTGTCGTGTTGGTTTTATTAATTTTTATATTTATTAATTATATAATATAGAAATCTTAGGCAACCTCATAGTTGTCCTTATCATTTTCTTTGGCCAAATGTGCATCGTAGGCAACCTCAATTATGTGTTGAGTTTGCACATTTCGATGGTAACGCAAGTGACTCTGCCTAAGTGGGCTTCACAGATCCCCTGTTTAAGAATATTTTGTTTGATGCAACTGGGAATAATGTGGTTATTCCTTATCAGTGTTTTATATGTTTCTTAATTTTATTTATATTGAATGGGTTCGGCCACACTCCCTGCTGGAATGGTTTGTTCAATGGGCCTCCCCTAGATTTCTACCAAACAATCTTTACATCTAGACCACTGTTATACCACTAGGGTTTTTCAATCTATTTTTTTATACCAGAGAGGCCCAAAGGAAGGTTATACTACATTTACTTTCCCTATTGGATTTTTTTACTCATGAGTTTAGAAATAAAGCTAGCTCTTACTAAAGATTGATTTATCCCTTCCCATGTGACCTATGGGAGTGGGGTCAAGAGAGAGAACAATTCACCCAAGAACCAGTTAAGAAAGAAGAAGAACCCTTTTGATCACGAGTACCAAAATATGTGGTTTGGTTGAGAGAGAAGTTTCACACCAACTCGGTTATGGAAGTGGACCACGACACAGTGGAAGGCATTGAAAGTATTCTCTTTAAGACAATAAATTTCACTCTCTCCCTTTTTTAATGTGTGCAATCCACTGCAATAGACAATTTAGGAGAACATTTAATACTCTTCCTCACATTACTAGAGCCTTTTTGTCCTTCTCACTTTGTTTCACCCTCCAAGACCAAAGGCGCCATTAACAATCTTGTTTCTTGGAATGAATCCACATTCATGGCTTCATATTTTGAGTGGTGGGGAGGGAGGGAGTACTTTTTATGAGTTTCCATAGAAACCATGTTTAAATTTTTAGCCTTCCTACCTGGAAATTATTAGAGCTAGGTTAACCAGACTTGGGTATCCTTGGAAATCTTTCACATGACTATCTAATGCCTAACATGAAATGTAGACATTTGGAAAGTGAAAATATCTTGGGGAATGAAAAAACATTCTACCATTTCCCAGAGCTTTAATAGATTGAGGAAGTCATTTCATCAGATTCACTTCAATGCACACTTGCGAACTTGTATGATATGTGGAACATTCTCGGTCAGAAATAAGGACCTTCCCAAAATGCCTACTATTTTCCATGAAAAAAGAACTCCGTCATCTTGAAATTTCAAGGAGCAATCACAACTTAGATGTTATTTTATATAGTGTGTTTTAACCCTATATCATGTCATTTCTTTATGATCAATTTTCAAAATGACTAGCGCTTATATTAGGGTTTGGCATTGAAATACTTTGAAATCCATGCATGTAGATTTCGTATGTAATTAACTCAATTACTACAGCTGAAATCAGAATAGCTACAAATAATATCATAATTTAGTTGTTTAAGTGGTAATAAGAATAATCAATAATTTGATCTGCAAATGGACGTAATTTGACAATGTCCCAATTCCTGAAGGCTGCCAAGGGCCACCCCACCAATGTATAGGTGAAGTTTGGTTGTTTCTACGCAATGGGCCCTTAATTTCTGACTCAAAATTTGTTAGCCTCCATTACCTAATGTGAGTGAATTACTTGACTTTCTCACATCCTAATCGACTTGCATCGACTTGCTTTCTACAAATTTTCTATTAAAATATTAGTTTCTCATGTACATCTCGATTCATTGGTTTAAATTTTATTTTCATTTGTCTCATCAACGTATTTTCTCTTAAAATATTAGTTTCTCATGTGCATTTTGGTTCATTGGTTTACTTTTTATTTTCATTTGTCTCATCATCTTAGAATTTTTTTATTGGCACCCAGTTTTTGAAGAATAGCAACAACAACTGCCTAATTTTGTGAGAGGCACCTCGAGGAAGGTCTATTCATCAAAGCTGCTTCGTACATATGGGCTACATGGAAGCCATTTTGTAAATCTATTACAGGAGAGCCTTTGCTCAGTATTCAACTGAATTTGTTTCCATACCTATATTTAGTAATTCTACAGCTAGACAAATGTTGTCCATGGGGTAGATAACGATTAATTGTTGATTTGCTGCCATCTATACTACATGAACTTGAATAATTTGTAGCCACGCTTGTAATCTTTCAGATGGATCTATTATGCTAGTTTGGCATGCAAGTGAATAATATGTTATAATATAGCTTGAAATTGGTCCACTGGAAAATGAGTTGCAACACTCATTTCTCAGCAATACTTGTTTCTCAATAGCAACTATATTATATTTCAAAATTTGTTATTGTTTTATATAATTTGTTTCATAAAAGTTCTGAGTGTTTGATTGAAGAAAAATGAAATTGTGCTTCAAGTAGGGAAATTAGTTTAACCACACAACTGCTTGTTCAATGGTTTGGTTGAACAAGTTTTATCCAACACATTTTTTCTTCTCATTCAGTTTCATGGATGAGAGCATGTATGCTATAATTTCGACAGTCAAGAACTTTCTTGTATGTTGTATGTCAATATTGGAGATCTATCAAATGGCTTTCTTCGATTCCTCATCCATATCTCATTAGTTCTCGATGAATCAATTCTATCTATCTCGTCATTATCAATCAACAATGACATAGATCAATTGATTTTGAATAAACTCAGTCAAGATTGGCTGGCTAGATACCCTAAAACAATCAATAGATGGCTTATATTCTTCTTATAAGGTGATATTTCATAATGGATTTTTGGCCCCTTTCATCGAGTGGTTGGGACATCTTCTTTTCATGGTTAAGGCAGGGGTTCGATTCCCGTAAGGGTTACAACTATAGTAGGTTTATTTTATTTGCTCTTCAAGTAACAAAATATATTGAGAAACCACGACCAAAGATGCTTTTTGAAAGCCGGTACAAAATGCACTTCACTTGTGCACTGAAGGAGAAAGAGAGTTGATGAATAGGCTTCATGTAAATGTGTTAGAAAACCTGCACAGGTGAATCTAGCTAGTAAAGGTTGAACACACAGCTTTGCAGAGAAAAAACACTAAAAGAAAATCGAAAGAACAAAAAGAATGATTCATTAGAAAATAGGTTACAATGCTCATGATATAGCATTACTGGGTGAAGGTCCCAAGGTAATGCACCATAGTGGTGATCAATGAGAGGACTCAACACCTACAACAAGTTCCGAAGAGAACTAGCCTATTGCGGAGTGAAAGAAGGAGCAAATCATGGAGTAAATCATGCAGAAGAAGTAACCAGTTGTGATGTTAAAGAAGGAGAAAATCAGGGAGTAAATGATGCAGAAGGAATCTTGCATGTAGTCCCATGCTCTAACTAAGTGTCCGCATGTAGGTGTGTAGTACCTCCAACAACCCCCATGAACACCACTATGGGGAAAAATATAAAATGGGTCCTGGAAACTAAGGCCAAAGGTCACCCAAAATACAGTGCAACTTGTCCTAAAATTGAGGAAAGAGGGCAATCCTCGTGGGAAACCCCCCCCCCCTAAAAATACAATGTAATCAAAAGAAAAGAGGAAGAAAAGACAATTGCTAAGCAACTGTGTCCTTCACTCCAAGACGATCACGCAGAGAGCAAAACTTCTGCTTAGTGAATGTCTTGGTGAAGATGTCTGCAGTCTGTTCTGTTGAAGGAAAAAACTACAAATCAATGACCTGATCATGTACTGAGCCTCTGTTGTAGTGCATATGGATCTCTATGTGCTTCGTTCACTGTCACTGTACTGGGTCCCTTCAAAATTTGAGAGTGCTTTGGTTGTCACACCAGATGACAATGAGCTGGTGGAACTGGACGCCCAACTCACTGAGGAAGTGTTGTAGCCACAAAGCCTAAATCATGATGTTGACTATTCCTTTGTACTCGGCCTCAGCTAAAGAGAGAGCAATAGCAGCGTGCTTCTTGCTCAACCAATAGATAGGGCCATACCCTAGACTGAGTGAATATCCAAAGGTGGACTTACGATCAATGTTGTCGCCTGCCCAATCAGAATCTGTGAATCCAAGGAGATCTAATGCAGTTCCTACTGCATAGTGAATCTGGAAGGTGATGGTGCCCTTCACATAGTGGAGGATGCGCTTGGCAGCATTCTAGTGTAGCTCATGCGGCTCTTGCATGTATCTGGAAACTGCCCCTACTACATATGAGAGATCTGGTCTGGAGTGGGTGAGGTACAATAAGCTCCCCACTAGTTATCAGTAGAGAGTACTGTCAACTAATGGAGTTTCACCTCCATCCTCAAGGCGGACCCCAGACAAAAAAGGAGTCGATGCTGGCTTGCAGTCAGTCCTGTGAAATCTCTCAAGAAGATCCCGTGCATATTTAGCCTAAGAGAGTTTGATGCCTGTGGCATCCTGGCTGATCTCAAGACCAAGAAAGAAGTGTAATGGACCCATGTCCGTCATCAAGAACCTATCATGCAAGGCCCTCTTGACTGCAGCAATGGCTGAAGCCGAGCTTCTTGTGATCAGGAGATCATCTACATACAAAGCTAAGATAAGAAGAGAATCATGTGTCCTGAGCATGTAAACATTCGGATCAGACTTACATCTTTCAAAGTTTTGTGATAAGAGAAAATAATCCATCTTCACATACCAAGCTCTCAGGGCCCGCTTAAGGTTGTAGAGAGATTTCTTTAGTCTGCAAACCAAAGATGAATCATGAATGAAACCATGTGTCTACTCCATGTAGATCTCCTCAGATAGGTCTCCATCAAAAAAGGCATTCTTCACATCCATCTGATGTACTTCCCACCCCTGGGCAGCTGCAATGGCAAGTTCAAGGCGTATGGAATCCATCTTTGCTACTGGAGCAAATGTATCATCATAATCATTGCCATGCACTTGCTGGAAGCCTTTGGATACTAGCCTAGTTTTATGTCTGGTGATTTGCCCATCTGCAGCACTCTTGGTCCTGTAGACCCATTTGCGTTGGACAAGTTTCCTTCCTGAAGGAAGGGGGACCAGATCCCAGGTCTAGTTCTCGAAGAGGGAGTTATACTCCTCCATGGAGGACTCCCAAGATGGATGCCCAGCAACATAAACAGAATACTACGGATCAGAAGATTGAACCAAATGATAATGCCAGGATGGCATTGGTTCAGTGGAAGTGAGGGAAAGAGGAGGCTCAATAAACTCTGAGCTAGTCCTCCACAGATTAGAATTATCCCCCACAAGACCATTTCTAGCAGCTAGGTGGTCTTGTGCATATATCTCACATAAGCTCCTTGTTCTCTGATTTATGACAGGGGAATTTGATTCACTGCTGGAAGCTTGATATGGGCTTGGATGTGGATCATCATATGCATGTACTAGATCTATATTTGAAGACTCTATCTCTGAATCTGCATGCTCTACCTCGGCATCTGCATGCTCTGTATTTGCATCTGAGTGTACTGAGTCATCATCTCGGACATGAGGTAGATAAAAGGTGTCTGTATTCGGCAATTGAGGTGCATGTAAGAGACTTTCCTCAAATTTGACACTTTTCTCAATGATGAGCTTGTCCATAGAGGAAATAAGGAGTCAATATCCCTTCACACCATTAGGGTATCCAACAAAGATGCACTCAATGCTCTGTGGATCAAGAGCTTTCCTCTTTTTAGAGGGAATCTTGGCCCATGCTCGGGAGCCGAAAACATGGAAGTAGGTGACCTCTAGTTTAGTGCCTTTCCAAGCCTCAAAGGGGGTCTGATCCTTGAAAAACCTATGAGGAGAGCTATTCTGGATGTAGTTAGCACAATTAGGTGCTTCAGCCCATAGCTTATGAGATAGTGACTTAGCATGCAACATGCAGGAAGCCATCTCTTTGAGAGATCGGTTCTTTCTCTCAGCAACTCCATTCTGTTGCGGAGTGTATGGAACTATGTACTACAACTATATGTCAGACTCAAGGCAAAGGTTTTGAAGTTCTGTGTTAACATATTCCCCCTCATTGTCTGTACGGAGGGCTTTGATCTTTCTCTCTAACCGTGTCTCTACTAGTGCTTTGAAATCTTCAAAGTGTGCAAAAACTTCAGATTTCTCACTGAGAAGATACACCCAAGTATACCATGAGAAATCATCAATAAATGTAAGCACATACCTTGCTTTGTTGATGGAAGGATGAGGAAAAGGCCCCATGAGATCACTATGGATCAGATATAGAGGAGAGGATGCTCTGTGAGTCTTAGCGGTGTCAAACTTTTCTCTAGGATGTTTGCCAAGGACACACCCTTCACAAACTCCTTTGGAGAAACTGATATTTGGCAAGGCTTCCACCATCACATGCTTGCTTAGCTGTTGCATATCCCTGTAATTTAAGTGACCAAACCTCTTGTGCCAAAGCCTACTACTATCATCATCATGTGTAAGCAATAAGGAGGATTCAGATTCAATAAATTCAGAAAATGTATACAGTCTGGCTCCATTGTTTACCTCACCAGTTGCAATTTTGGAGCTACTATGTAGGTCATATATGTTCATTGCATCTGGAGTGAATTCCACTCTCTTTCCGATGCTGGATTTAGTGATCTGATAAACTGAAAGCAGGTTTACTAAAAGTTTTGGAACATGAAGCACATCTTCAAATCTTCCGTGTAAAAGTTCCACTCTACCTTTTTCGGTGACCTCAATAGGTGAGTCATCTCCCATGAGGATGGGAGGTCCTTTGCATGCATCCAAAGAGGAATAGACTTCCTTTGCAGTATCCATGTGATGTGATGCAACAGAATCTATAATCCATGCGTCAAGAGAAGAATTAATTGCAACTAAAGCATGAAAATTGTTACCTTTCCCGTGTGGCGGATCCTCAGTTTTCTTCTCAGCGCCCTGAGGGATGTGGTCCCCAAGGTTGTGATTCTGAAGGATTTCTACCATTTGGTCAATTTGTTTCTTCATCCAAGAGGATTCCAGATGGAATCCTCAGTGACAGTAGGTGCATTTGTATCCTTTCTTCCCTTTCTCATTTCTGGAGCCGGAGGAGTCATTGAAGGGCTTGGTGTACCCTTCCTTCTTTGGATGGGAATCCGCCTTTCCCTTTTCTTTTTGCTGTTAATTTTTCTGATTTGAATCAGATCTGTGACTTTTATCATGGCTTCCATCATGCACAGCAAGTGCATGCACTTTTGGAGGTTTGATTTTCCCCATGCCAATGAGTTTATCTTCTCAAAAGTGAGGGACTCCATGAACTCTTTGAGAGTAAGCATAGTGTAGAATTTACCTATTGCGAGCCTTACTGAATGAAATATAGACACAAAGATGGAGTATTTTGGTTCGAGCTTTGACATAATAGAGAGAACTTCGCGACTCTCCTCCTTGGATTTGTCAATTCCACAACCCTTGAGTTGCAGTAATAGATCATTATATTTGGTGAAGAAGTCTTGAATTTTGTCATAGTTTTGCGGATCCAATGACAACAATTCCACTTCGAGCAAATGTCCTTTCATCTCATTGTGTTTCCCATAGAGTTCTTCAACCTTTTTCCAAATATCATTGGGAGTATTGCAGGCAGATAGATGAAACTGCAACTCTGGGGAGATGCACATGCATATGGATCCGTGGGCCTCATCCATGCGGTTGAGGTACATGGATTTCTCTATGGCTGAAGTGGGTTCCACTTATGTAGCCATGGTAATCCTGTACAACCCTTTCTGATGAAGGTATCGAGCCATGTGGTCCTTCCATTCGTGATAGTTGTACGGTGTTAGGATCGATGCTTTGGGAAACTCCATTTTTCTGTCGATCTTCGATCTCCAAGCTATAATACCTGAAAAATAAAGTACTTGTGCGCCTTTTATCTAGCAACCTGTGGGCTCTGATACCATGTAAATGTGTTAGAAAACCTGCACAGATGAATCTAGCTTGTAAAGGTTGAACACACAGCTTTGTAGAGCAAAAACACTAAAAGAAAATTGAAAGAACAAAGAGAATGATTCATTAGAAAACAGGTTACAATGCTCATGATATAGCATTACTGAGTGAACATCCCAATGTAATGCACCATAGTGGTGATCAATGAGAGGACTCAACACCTACAACAAGTTTCGAAGAGAACTAGCCAGTTGCGGAGTGAAAGAAGGAGCAAATCATGGAGTAAATCATGCAGAAGGACTAACTAGTTGCGGTGTTAAAGAATGAGAAAATCAGGGAGTAAATCATGCAGAAGGAATCTTGCATGTAGTCCCATGCTCTAACGAAGTGTCCACTTGTAGGTGTGTAGTACCTCCAACACTTCGCTGCTCTAGATTGGCTCAATACTGCTTCCGCAAGACCTCCTTATCCATATCGAACCTACTTCTACCTGGAGGTATGCTTGTCTTCCTTGCTTTGCTTTCTTTCACTTATAGGATCAGAAGCACTATTAATCATTAGCTATCAGAGTGTTCGCTTCATGTAGTCTTCCTCCATTACAGTGGTATCCTTCCATTGTGGAGGGATTTATTGATATATATGCACATAGTATTGAATCAGAGGAACTGCTTAGGGATGGAATAAAGGAAGGAATTTAGCTCCCTTGTTTGCTTTCATTAGCTTCTTAATGATCTCATCAGGGTTGCCAGTCCAATTGAGGTGCCTCCGAATCAAACAACTTCTGTAGTCTAGAAGGCAAATCGATCAAGCATCTTTAGCGGGGGCATCGTTTAGTAAGCTATCGATCCCTCCATTCGTTCTTGAATCCCTGTCAAGGGCTTCAAATCAAATGGAGGGGAGCTTTTGGATCTATGACTCAAGATCCAGTTGAAGAAGCACTAGTTTTTCCAGTGCTTTATATAGATCTAACACTAGCATCACCAGTTCTAGTAGCAACTTCAGTAGCAGAACCAAAGCTAGCATAAGTAGATTAAGCAGTTGATTCTGTTGACTCAGTATATTATTCATATCCAGTTTAAGCACCACATGTATAAGTATCTGTAGAAGCACCTATAGGTTACCTTGTTGAAGCACCAGCATAAGCATATCCTATTGCAATACCAACAGTAATAGCTAAGGTAGCAAAGCAAGCAGCAGTAGCCACAGAACTTGATTTCGTTGATTAAGCCATTGATCCAAAACTAGCATATGTTGTTTACCTAAAATCACCGACGCAAGTAGCATATCCATATCCATACCCAACAACAACATATCTAGTAGCATAACCAGGTCAAGCATAAATAGATTAAGCATACGTAGACCTAGCAACATAAGTTGTAGTGTTACTATTTATTGGTTCAGTCCTCAACCACCTACTCCTTGCTCTTCTTGTTTAAAGCACGGACATGACATCTAAAATGTTGAAGTAGATGAGTTCCACGACAATACAATTAACGCTTAATTTCAAGAATCACCATAAACGATTTAAAGAAGAACCCTGACTCGAGAAGATTAAAGAAAGTAAGCAAATAATCAACATCACATCCATTTCAGAATAAGAAAATGTACATTTCATATACTTGTATTTAGGGAATAAAAAAAGAATAATTTATGTATTTTACAAGTAAGTTTATATTTTTTCTAATGAATGAGTTCATTCATTAAAGATAAAGAAAAGTTAATGTAATTTATAAATTAAAAAATCAAAAGATAAATTAGGATAGTATTGAGAAAATATTAAAAATCTATTATTGGAGAATAATAAAGAGAATGGATATTTTTTTAAAAGGTTTAATAAAGTAAAATATTTTTTGTTTAATTTTTTTTTCTAAAAAGGATTTATTTAAAAGGATCACTGGATTTTTTAACTAAAAAGTCATAATATTAATTTATTTTCACAAATAAAAAAATTAAAATAAAGGAATCGGAGGATAATATAGTGCAATTAAAAATGAAAATAGAAGAAGAAGGATTTTATTAAAATTCAAAAATAATTTCTTATGACCAAAATTTTAATTTAATTTTATTTGAACAAATTAAAAAGTTGAAATATGAGAAACCAAAAAATTATGATTTCAGGGATAGATTAACAAAAACTTTAGTGTTTAAAGAATAATAATCAAATTTTATTTATATTAAGAAGTTAATGAATAATAAGCTTGAGTAATTTATTAACTGACTTATTTTTGAATTGAGGCTTCTGTGATCCATATTAGGTTACGAGATAAATAGCTTGATAGTTATTATTAATTAGTATATTAATAATAATTATTATTAATAGAATTAATATTAATAATAACTATCATATTAAAAGTAACTAATTAATATTAATATTAATTTTATTAAAAAAATTAATTAATTAATTAAATTAATCAGAGACAGCCGACTTCTCATCAAAAATTATTTTTCAAAAATTGAGAGCTGACATTCATCTCTTTTTCTCTCCTCATTACTATTTAACCCTCAAATAAGCTCTTCTTCTATCAAGCATTCAAGTTGTCCTGATGATGGATCCCAGTTGGGATTTAAAATGCTTCTTACTGTGGATTCTCCGATGACTAAGTCGAAAATAATAAACCAGAGAGTAATATGTTTAAACATTATATTTTTCAAAAATATTTCAACACGGGATTATCTATTTTAACTAGTTTATATCCATATCAACTTTATATAGAAAAAATGACAAAAGAAAATAATTTCAATAAAATATTCAATGTCTAAAGAAAAAAATAATTGTAACTTAAAAGAAAAAATAAAAATATCAAGTAATTCCTAATAATAATAATATGAAGGATATGTGTAATTCATTCAATTCTTTATATAAAATTAGTATGTGACATTTAAAAATATTTATAATAATAAAAAAAATCAATGTGGGTTATCAATAAAATATTTTAATAAGAATGATTATCTAATATTGACATATGTTTAACAATACATTAATAACAAAAAAACCATCTTAACGTGTGTAATGTACTCTATATAGCAACAAAAAATACACTTTAAAAAATGAAAAGTTACACATTATATATATAGAGAGAAAGAACCACTACATATTCATTGGGATCTATCATGGATGAAAGGGATACAATTCTTTTTTTCAAATTTTGTACCAGAAAATAAGTTTTCACCTAAAGAAATTAGATCCTTGGTTACATCCATCGATCTAGATGAAAGGATGCAATTTTTTTTTTCAAATTTTGCACTCTAAAAGAAGTTTGGAGCTAAATAAATTAGATCCCTCTAGGCTTATGTTAAATCCATACTTAATATGGATATATACTGGTTAATAAAAATATTCAATAATTAAAATGTGGGTGTATTCATAAAGGAGATGGTGACATGTTGTTTTTGTTAAGGAACTTCTTGGTGTAAAGGTCATAAACTTAGTAGAAAGAAATGTAGCCATGCCTAGAACTAGTGTGGCCTAGTCATCTCATGAATCACATAACCTATCAAACATTTTTTTATTTTTAAGTGTATATGCATCTTTAGTATTGATAAGTTAGTTTTTTAAACCATAATTTTTTATTTTTCATATTTCATTTGAATTTGAAAATGAAATAAAATAAGAAGTTATAAAAACAAATTATAGAATAATTTAAAATAAATAAATAAAATTAAATGTTAATTATAATAATTAGTTGATTTCATATCAATGAATATTTTAATTAAAAAAACAATCACACTTAAAACAATAAAAAGTAATGTTTTCCATAGATATATCTATATAGTATGATGAACTTCTATGAGTAGTTTAATTGGTGATGTTCATGAAGATGAAGTGTTATTAGTAAGGAGCTTCGAGTTTTAAATCTCTTTAATTTGTTTGTGTAAGGGGTATCCTTAGAGCTCCCTACTTCACCTATGTTTGTGAAGGGGACATATCTAGAATCCCTTTAATTTTGTTTGTGTAAGGGTATACCTAGAGCTCCCTAATTCACCTATGCATGTGGAAGGGGCATATCTAGAAGTTATCTATATATTATGATGAACATTTATGAGTAATTTAATTGGTGATTTCCATGAAGATTAAGTGTTATGCGCAAGGAGGTTCAAGTTTCAAATCCCTTTGATTTGTTTGTGTAAAGGGTATACCTAGAACTCCCTAATTCACCTATGCCTGTGGAAGGAGTATATCATATCTAGAATCCCTATAATTTTGTGTGTGTAAACGTATACCTAGAACTCCCTAATTCACCTATACATGTGGAAGAGACATATCTAGAAATTATAGTGATGACCTTGAAATCAACTCAAAGGTATATCATATCTAGAATCCCTGTAATTTTGTCTATGTAAATGGTCAACCTAGAACTCCCTAATTCATCTATACATGTAGAAGAGACCTATCTAAAAATTATAGTGATAACCTTGAAATCAACTCACGAAATTACTAAACTTACCCAATTATTAATTTTTTTAAATACTATAATAATAATAACTAACATCTACTGAAATTTATATAATTTACCCAACTTCAAAAAATAAAAAATTATATCTATATATACAACTTAACATAAAATAATTTAAATACTAAGAAGATCTTAAACATAATACAATTAACTTTAATACTTAATGTTTAATAAATAAGAAATATAAGCTAAAAAAACAAACCACAATAAGCAATTCAAAATTCGCATGTAAAATGAACGAGTACACCGTGTGATTGAAAATTGGCATAATTTCACATGATTTCATTATCCTTCGCTCACACAAATCAATGCTTCACTTAAGAGGATTTTACGGTTACCCGCACATTTTTTGCGAAGCACTCCAATAAAGTGATTGGGATACTCTGTGGAGATTAAAATAGAAACCCATACTATTTAAAATAGAATCCCATAAAACACAATGGATTGTCGCATTCCAAAGTTCAAGTGAGAAGCATTTTTTGATAGTGTGAGAGTTGAAACTATTTTTAATGAGTTTTCTTAAAATTAGTTTTAAATTAATATTTTTTTATATTAATATTTTTTAAAATTGAATTGTGTTTTTTTAATTTTAATTTAATTGTAGGAATTTAATTTTCATAGAATATTTTTGAACATTTTTAGTAGTATAAAGAATAAAAAATTGAGATTTATTTCTAAAATTTACATGCAAAAATTGTCATATGAACAAGTGTCATATGAAATGAGTCATAGTTTTTTAGTCATGTGGTATTGATAAGACATGGTATTAGCTCATGGTATTGTAACAAAGCCTATTCACAAATGAATAATATCCATGAGAAAGTGGAGGTGGTTAAGAAACTTGTTAAACGTTTTTTGTTTTTGTTTTAAATGTACATATGTTTAGGGTATATATTAATTTTTTATCAAATAATAATAATAAAGTTACTATTTAGTTAATTCTTATATATTTTTTTTAATTTTAACAACTATGATTAATTGAATGTTTAAATATTATTATGGATTAATGTCTACGACCATTTATCAATCATTTAATTTGCATAGTCATACTAATATAATCGATAAAATAATCTTTGGAACTTCATTTTCATAAATATAAACTTTTAAAATAAATAAAATTTTATAAATTTTTCTCATTCTATGTTTTTTAATACTGAAAATAAATAAATAACCCACTTATGTAATGAAATTGGTTTCAAAAAATCATTATTTAAAAATTAATGTATTTAAAAATTTAAATTAAAAAAAATACAATAAATTTAATATCCATCCCATATAAATGTTTTTCAATTTATTTACTAATTCGTATATATATAAATTACCCAAATGTCGAAAATTAACCCTCTCAACTTTCAATTAATATAAGAGTTTTCTTATTCTTCTCACAGAGTCCTCTCAAACATGTAATTGTTTTTTTTACCAACATTATTTTAATATAAGTAGAAAACCATCTCGTTAATTTTTATATGTTATGGTGTAAAGTTCTATTATGAATAGATTTCCATAAAAGAAGACTAGTTTTGTGTGAAGAGGTTATATTAACATAGATATAATTAGATATGGTGTGGATTTATAGTGGAGAGCGATGTCTATATGTTTTAAATGGTGATTTTCAAGATTATGAGATAAATGGTGATTTTCAAGATTATGAGATGGTGTAAGATATACAACAAGCAAGTTAAACTTTCTCAATGGTTTGGTCATCAATTGGAGATTTCCACTCTGACAGATTTGTGTTAGTATCTTGAAATTGTGTTTCAGTGTTTCAGAACACAACATGGATCTCACTATTTCAAAACATGTTTAAGCTTGGAGCTCAGTGTTTGTGACTATAAAGGGTACAATTTGGTTAATGTTTTATAGTATCTATATCTAGATTTATTGTGTGGTGTGGGTTGCAATTTTCTTATGTTGTAGTATGTTATTATTATTTTTTTTGTAAGTTGACGGTTTTCCATTAATTCAAGAAGAGAGCACATCATCAATAGAGAATATTCCATAAACTAAGGTCTCACTCCTACGAGATTTGTTGGTCATCAAGTGCATACAAAATATATTGATAATATATGGACAAAACTAGAAGACTTCATATAAAGGGCCCAATAGGCACAAAACTTAGCAAAAAATAAAATGCATCCCACTGGCTTCATTCCACATCATCATCATTGAGGCCTTGAGCAATGTTACCTCCATAAGCCAGACGATGGAAGGAATCATGAATATGTGACTCCATATGGGCCATCTACTCTTCAAAATTGTACATCGGATGTTAGAGTCACTGCAAATTGTAGTGCAATGATGCTTTCCAATCTAGAATGTGTCCTTTGTTGAGCAGAATGTTAGTAAAAAACTAATAATTTCATTGTGGTTGTTTTGTCGATCTTTGTAACACCCTCCAAGGTAAATTACCATATAAAAAAACATAATAGGAACATAAATACAATAAACATATCAGCCATCAAAATCCATATATACATCAGTACATTTGCACATGAAAATCAAGGGAATAATTTTTTCATTAATAAATGAAATGAACCAACCAGAGATGGGACTACCATGTTCCACCCGACCATAGATTCGCTGAGCCAAGTCTCTCTTCAGCCAATCACCCCCGTGCCATATTCCAAGCATGAATGTGGGAACTCATAGAACACATCAATCAAAACTCATCCTGGGCTTCCAGAGGCCACCCACCTCAACCCATAAAATAGTGATTCCACCTCATGGTCGGACATCACCAAAAACCATCATCAGATTGGTATCCATCCAAGCCTTCTAGGGCTTCCAGAGCATTTTTCCAACAAAGGCTTCCAAAAATGGTAACTCAACCCACAACTTATACAGGGCTTCTAGAGCATTTGTCCAACCAAGGCTTCTACAACTAGTAACTCAACCCACCAAGGGCTTCCAGAGTGTTTGTCCAACCAGGGCTTCTAGGACTAGTAACTCAACCTAAGTTGTTACAGGGCTTCCAAAGAATTTGTTCAATTAGGGCTTCCAGGACTAGTAAGTCAACCCAAACTATGGAAAAATGAGAACCAACCATAACAAAGTAATGAAAGTAAAACCACAATCACCGTGGCTATCCAGGAAATGGAAAGGCTAGGCAATCCAATGTCAATCCCAACCATCCTCCATGCCAATGACATATCATAACCAAGAAACCACATGCATGTGCCATGCATGCCTAAACTAGTGAAGAAATCATACATGCAACTCGGTACCTACAAGAAAATATGATGTAGTTGCTAATGTCGATGCCTTCTTGTGCTTTCTTGCTCTTCCTTTGCCCTCTTGCTCCAAGAATCCAAGTATGACACACCCTCTAAGAGTGCTCCAAGAAAAATCTAAGTAACTAAGAGTATGTGAGAGAGAGAGAATAATGAGAGAGCTCCAAAGCTAAACTGACCAAGTCCTTCCCACTAATCCTCATAAGCCTTTTTATTAATGAGGCCTCTATTTTATTCATTTTCCATTATTTTCGTTCAATTTCCTCCTCACATGCAAAATGTGACCTTTCACCTTCCTTTTCGCCTAATTTCCATTATTTTCGTAAATAAATGTGCCAAAATATGTTTTTGCCTCTTTAATGCCTTAGCCACTATCTTTGCCAAATTTCCTTAGCCATAAAAAATCAAATGAACACCACTTAGGATGTCTTGCCCACCATTCAGCTTGGAATATGTGCCCATCAGCTGTGGTATTTATATAATTTTACTTGGAATTTTCACCAGGGTTGTTACAAAACCCTCCCCCTTGGGGGAACACCGTCCTCAGTGTTCAATGACACCAATAACCAACATGACTACTGAAAACAAAACATACTTCCCGTGGAGCTTTATAACATAGCTCATTGCAATATTTACAATGAAAGACCTGCTCAAAAGAAAAATATCATGACAACATGACTAGATAAAAGCCATACCGCATATTGGAGATTTATAGCATATCTCATTACGGTATTTACAATGATATACACATATACACATTTTCTTAAGCAACAAATAAAGGATATGGTGCCCATATCTACAACAAGGGAATCCAGAGGCTCACATTTCCACCCTCAAGTAATACCAGGATTCACCTCCTTTCCAGGAAGTCCAAAATCCACTGCATGGTCAAATCTACATTCAATGTCTAGAAAATATTTATTGGCTCATTGTTCTAGGGGGCACTCCCAATGTGCATATGATTCAATCTACAATTCTAATGACCAAAACAAATCCATCCATGACCTTCCCTTCTTTGCTACACAGTCCCTTGGGAATCCGATCACCCCTTCCGTGAAGTCACCCACCTTCGAAGTTCTGTTGGCACCCTCATCCTAGGCAGTCCATCCCTTTGCAAGGCTTCCTCGCATCAGAAGATACAACAATAAAGGAATATACCTGCCTCAAAACCATCATACCGGTCATAACATGCTCATGGAAATCAATGGACACTATTAGGTACTAGTGTCCCACAATGGCCCTGCTCGTTAATATTTTACCGACATGTTGTTGCATGATCCAATTCCTTTGTTGATGCTGCTAATTCTTGTAGTGGATTTCAACCACCCAACTGGGCATGTTCATTCTTCCTATACTAATAACATAACTTCCATTAGATTCAAAATAAATTGAAATAAATTCAAATCATACGTCATTAGTAGTTCGTCAATAAGGTACACTTGGAATCTTGTTCACTTCCTGTCACAAGAAGTCAAACTAGCATCTTTGACCAAATCAACATGTATAAAAATATCACATCAGGTTAGCTAAAAACACAACCATCATAGATCAAAATCATAAATCACATGTAACCATCATAAACCAGAATCATAGATCATAAATTAGAATCATAGATCATAAACAAGAATCATAATTCACATGCAATCATCATATACCAAAATCATAAGTCACATGCATAATAAAACTGAAATAAAATACTGATACATGTCCTTCATTGATATTTACTTCTGCCTTTGTTCTTTTGTATAGACACTGATTGGTTTCCACACCCAGCAAACACCTAGTGCATTCTCCTCTACGAGGTGCACATACGCATAGTGTGCATCACACACATACAACCACACCTGACACACTACACCATGCAATACATGCGCCCACACATAACGTACAACGCATACACCTACAACTAGTGTATAACACAGTGCATCCATCTATACCTGATGTGCAATACCACCCAATACATGTACCTACACAGAGTACAACACAACGAGTACACACGCCGCAATACCATGACTACATGATGCATATACATAATACCACATGCCCTCAAGATAACATGTATGACATGCACGCAATACCACATGTGCACCAGTACCATCTGTACAACATGTACACAATACCATCGGTACACCACACCACCTACACAACATGTGCACAACATAACATGTACATGGAACCACGTGCACAATGTGTACACAATGCCACATGTACACTGCACCACTTGTATAATGTGTACACAATACCACATGTACATAGTACCATACGCACGACATGTACTCGACACCACATGTACACAATGCCATATGCACGACATGTACATAGCACCACATGCACACAACACCACTTGTACAATGTGTACATAGCACCAAACACACACTACACCACTTGTAAAATCATTCACACCACACCATATGTACATAGTATCAATATACCACATGCACACAACACCACTTGTACATAGCACTACATATCCAACACCTACAAGCATCATCTATACATAGCACTACATATCCAACATGCGCATAGCACCATATGCACACAAAATTCCATATTCATCATGCACACAGTACAATATGTACACAATACCACATATCCAACATGTACATAGCACCATATGCACACACGCTGCATATATGTAATGAAGACAATACAATATGTATACAACACCCCATATGTAATATTCGCACAACCCTATTTGTACCATCATGTACATAACATTGCATAAATAACATGTACACATGCTATGTATACACAACACCATAAGTTCAAACATCATAGATGCAACATGTACAACATATACAACATATGGATAACAGTAGTACCACACATCCAAAACCATATTGTCCTTACCAAGAAACCTTGCTTCCAGTATCTCATCCATGCTTATCCTAGCATGCCGTAGACTAGACTGCTTTCACTTTGTTGATGTATCCTTCAACATTACATGTTATAACATAGACATAAGCATAATGAAAGTATACAATATCAAATCATATCCACATGATACTGACCTCGTATATTTGTTGTGACTATTCTTCCCAATTGATTTCTCGTAAGACCAAGAACCTCTTCATGTTTTTCTCCTGCATAAGTAATCATTCCTCCACAAGAATGATCCATGACAACCCTGTTAGATAGTAACATAGATACATGGATATATACATACATATATAAACATTAGCATAAAACAATCATGATCCTGTCAAAAAACGACGTACATACATACATGTATACATATATATAAACTTCAACATAATCATGATCATAAAATAATTACCAGATAACATAAGGTCTAGGTTAAGAGAACTTCCTTATTTATGCACAAGGATTGAGAGAAATAGTTCCCAACATATACAAAGCATATGACACTGCTGATCCATTTACTTTACTTTTTCTGGTTACATTTCTTGTGTCTGTGCTCCTACTGTCATTTTAGCACAATGTACCCAACCATTCCAACCAATTGTGATAGTATTACCTTCTGTTTCTCTTACTCATGCACAAAGCTTCATCTGGGTCTTATATCATCATTTGGGTACAACAAATCTCTCTCGATTTCCATCAACTTTCCTCTTTCCCAACCAATTCCCATGACTCAAAACATAAAAAAGGTAAGACAAGAAACAAACATGAAGTAGACCATAAAAACTAATAACAACATGACTCCACAAACAAAGTGGTATGGCTATACTCTAGACATAAACAGATATGCAAATCAAGCACGAGAAAAACACAAAAGACCAAAAGCACAAGACTAAAAACAAACACCATGACTCAATCCCCATGGTTCCTAGTGCATCCAAGGGAAAGCTCAATCGAGCCTTCTTCATGATTCATGGCAATCTCTCTTGCCATGCAACTCCATGCATCATGCTCACACATGTCAACCACATCTTCCAAATATCAAGACAATCATATTTATCAATTTGAATTCAACTTTTACAAACAATCATGTCATAATACATAGTCATTAGATATAATGCTACAACTATCAACTATCTCAACACATATATGTTAGTACAATCATCTTAAAACACAATAATTTGAACACATACTCATATTAAGAAAATCATCAATAATTCAACCAATTGCAAAGATACAATGTTAAATAAATCAACCAGGCACAAAACACTCAAACACTAAATAGACATCATAATCAAACAACCAAGCACCAATATATGACATAAGAAAACTCATACCTTAATTTATATCAAGGGAGGCTATCTCATCTACATAATAAAGCTAGGTTAGCATGATACAACTTCACAACATATCTACTCAAACATAAATCATGATATGCTTAATAGTAACTAACTAACTTGTTCACGTCATAAGCTCATAAGATTTTTTCATTCATGCATAACAAGCACATATATATGATCAATTTAGATTAGTACGACACCATAACACAAATATGTCAGTTCATACCTAAATATTGCAACCATAACCATCTGCAAAGGTCAAACCAGGTTAACACAATACTTATAACTTCAGGATCTTCAAGGCAATGAACATAACCATCACGCATATAACCAATCCAAATTATAACATAAATATCTCAATGAAATGGACCTAATCATCAAGTTAATAACATATAACAATAATAATCTATATATCATGCTCATCAACAACATATAACCTAATCATCAAGTTATCTAATATAAAGCAACAAGAGAAATGCATACAACTACAAGTTACTATCATTCTTGACTATCTTACTCATGTGCATATAACTACACTGATCAACTAACATCTATCATGAATGTAACCATAACATCGAAAGGTGAGTACATAACCTAATGTATATAATCCTAATGCATATAACTATCCTTAACCTACATATCTGCATGTCGAACATACAATACATGTATGACAAGTTGTTGTTACCCCAAAGTCCAATGTTGCAACCTCATTATTATGATCTGCATCTCCTGCTCTATCTCGGCCAACACATTAGCATCATAACAACAAATAGAATCATGGTAACCTAAGTTGCATACAATGACTTCACAAGGTATATTTGACATACTATACATGCATAAGAACTGCATATACACACATAACAAATGACTACCAAACCATACACACATCCATCTAGCTAGAGTCCAGTCATCAATGCATGACCATATCCACTACACAAACCATGACCTTATGCATGACAACAACCATTACTCCATTGTACACATTGCCACATGAAACCAACAGTATGCATACGCAATTCCAAACCAACTACCAATACGCATAGCCGCATGTAGTTGAACATAAGTGGTAATTTCTTGTAATCAACTACAAGACTGATACATGTAATCAAAATATTCAAAAATGTAACCTAACATACAAGGATGTAAGTAGGTATCATGAAATCAACATGTAAGCGACATAAAATTCATACACAGTCAGTCACATGTTCCAAAACTCAAGACACCATGTCTATTAATTTGAAATCAACATTCACCAATACTAACAAGCTATAAGCATACCCCCTTACTATCTATGGCCCACACTAAGGTATAAGGAGGGAGCTACTATAATGGCTTGATCTCCAATGTCCAATTATGGAAATGGGATATCCAAAGCTCTACTAAATTTAACCACACTTGAAAAGAAATTGATTTTTATTTCTCATACATTTGTATGAGATTAATTCAAAACATTGCACTTATTCCACTTGTAACATAATAATTAAAAGCATGCCACTTTTTCATTTCCTTACATGCAAATTTCAAATTCTTTGATGTAACCTTTCAAATTCCTTACATGCAACTCTTCAAATTCTTTGCATGCAAATGGGCATAGATGAGCTACATCCATATTATCATACTAAAATACTATCCCATCCAAAAAAATAACATTTTCTTCAAACAATTACCATACTTTTACATTTTCTTCAAACAACTACTATACTATTACATTTGCATGTAAGCATTTATTCAAACACTTTACATGCAAACTAATATAGCACACTATTTGCATAAAAGTAAAAATATATCAACTACAACAATAATATTACACATCAATACTATCACCAGCCACAAACAACATACCAATTGGGGCATTTTATCAAATAGCTTGTGTGCAATTAAGCATTGAACCATTTAAGCATTTCATCAAACACTTTGCATGAAAACTAATATAGAGAATGATTCAATGCATATATCCTAAACTGTAGTAGTAAAACTTATGGAAATTGAACCATCTAATCAGTGGTATTATCCCTCACTATGGTTCAAGTTTCAACTTCTGAGATTTCATAGATGAAAATTTATAACAAAACTACTAACACAATCCTATTTGGTGCACAATTCTAGGAGTATCCAGAAAGCTCGACTTTCACTGGTCATATATCCTAAAATATAGCGAATAAATGTCTAAATTTTTTATCACAATATTAGTTCAATTTTCCCTCATTGTGGAAAATATTTCAGTTCTTGAGAGTGCCCAGAAGAGAAGTTATAATGAAAATTTCAGCATGACCTATTTGAGGCCTGATTTTAGGAGCATTCAAAAGGCTCAACTCCCTCTACTCATATCTCCTAAAATATTGCGACCCGGTATCTGAAATTTCTACCACATAATTATTGGTATTTCCCCTCAACGTGGACGATTTGTCAGCTTCTAAAAGCCTACTAAAGAAAAGTTATTGCAGAAATTCCAACATGACCTATTTAAAGGAGCATTTAGGAAGGTCATCTTCCTTATATCATAATTCCTAAAGAATTGTGAACCAATATCTAAATTTTTTACTACATTATCATTGAGATTTATCTTTATTATGGACAAATTTTTTACTTCTAATATTCCACAGAAGAAAAGTTATAACAGATATGATAGAAATGTCTTAAATTAACCTTTGTTCTTCATTTTACCTATGATAGAGCCCATCCAGTCCAACTGTTTAAACCATGCTCTGATACCACTCTGTAACATCCTCGAGGGTAAATGTGCAGATAAAAAAACACATAATAGGAATATAAATACAATAAACATACCAACCATGAAAATCCATATATACATAAGTACATTTGCACATGAAAATCAAGGGAATAAATCTTTTCATTAATAAATGCAATGAACCAACCAAAGGTGGGACTACTGCATTCCACCCAACCATAGATTGGCTAAGCCAAGTCTCTCTTAGCTAATCACCCCTATGCCATATTCCAAGCATGAATGTGGGATCTCATAGAACACATCAATCAAAACTCATCCAGGGCTTCCAGAGGCCACCCACCTCAACCCATCAAACAATGATTCCACGTCATGGTCCGAAATCACCAAAAACCATCATCAGATTGGTCTTCATCCAAGCCTTCCATGGCTTCTATAGCGTTTGTCGAACCAAGGCATACAGAACTAGTAACTCAACCCACAACTTATATAGGGCTTCCAGAGCGCTTTGTCCAACCAAGGCTTCCATGAATAGTAACTCAACTTGCCAAGGGCTTCTAGAGCGTTTGTCCAACGAGGGCTTCTAGGACTAGTAACTCAACCCAAGCTGTTATAGGGCTTCCAGAGCGTTTGTTCAACCAGGGCTTCCAGGACTAGTAACTCAACCCAAGGTATGGAAAAATGAGAACAACCAAAACAAAGAAACGAAAGTAAACCCACAATCACCATGGCTATCCAAGAAATGGCAATGCTAGGCAATCCACTGTCAATCCTGGTCATCCTCCATGCCAATGATATATCATAACCAAGTAACCACATGCATGTGCCATGCATGCCAAAAATTGTGAAGAAATCATACATGCAACTCAGTACCTGCAAGAAAATATGATGTAGTTGTTGATGTCGATGCCTTCTTGCACTTTTCTACTCTTCCTTTGCCTTCTTACTCCAAGAATCCAAGTATGCTACACCCTCCAGGAGTGCTCCAAGAAAAATCTAAGTAACCAATAGTATGAGAGAGAGAGAGAGAATAATGAGAGAGCTCCAAAGCTAAACTGAACAACTCCTTCCCACTAATCATCATAAGCCTTTTTATTAATGAGACTTCTATTTTCTTCCTTTTCCATTATTTTCCTTCAATTTCCTCCTCACGTGAAAAATGTTAACTTTCACCTTCCTTTTCTCCTAATCCCATTATTTTCATAAATAAATGTGCCAAAATACCTTTTTGCCTCTTTAATGCCTTAACCATTGCCTTTGTCAATTTCCTTAGCCATAAACAACCAAATCAACACCCCCTAGGATGTCTTTCGCACCATTCAGCTTGGAATATGTGTCCAATCACCCATAGTATTTATATATTTTTACATGGAATTTTCACTAGGGTTGTTACAATCTCGAGGTTGTTGGTCCACCAAAGCTTGGACTAGGTAGATATGGGCTCCTATGGAGTGGAAAGCGGGTGGAAAGTCAACTCTTCCAGGCATGCCACCATGAGGAAATTCCAACGTATCTTTGTTTTCCATCGGATCCCTTGGCATTCTATCTCCCCTGGCCTAATGCCCACCCCCACAATATGGATGACCATGCTACTACAATATAATTGGCTCACAAATATATCTACCCTAGCCCTTAACAAATAAGTCCACCAACTGTGAATAAAAAGATCCTCTTTTTGGACTTTTCCTAGGCCTGCCAAGGGATGAGAGTTGTATGTTATTATTATTATTGAAGTGTGAAAATATCAGATGAAGAACCAATTAATGAAAAAAGTAATATAATTAAACTAGTGATTCTTGATGTTCTTCAATGGTGAAATAACATCTCACTAGTTATGGTCTATTATATGCTAGTGCTTTGTTATTCTTTGGTGCTTCAAGCAATTATAGGTTATCATTATGTGCATGTAAGTTTTGTATGTAAAAAAAGAGTGTTATGTTATATTATTGACTTTTGAATACACTTAGTTCCTAGACCACTTACCTATATAACTGTCAAAATTGTAGTTCGTTACATTTTCATAGATGGAACTATGTCCATAGAGTGATTCAATAACGATACAATTTTTTAGGATAGCAAAAAATCATTGATACTACAAATACGTAAACAATAGTGAGAAGAATTCATGCCTTAAATGGATCAAGTGGTAGATCGATGTTGATGGTGAAGAAAGAATGTTGTCTGTGAGATTCTAGAGTGGGTAAAAGGGCTAACGTGGACCAGCCAAACAAAGATCAATATTGGTATTGTCATTTGTGATTTTAATAATTGACATGTACGAATTCAAGGAGAGATTTGGAAGTAATTATTCCATTCTACATGTGCATTATAGGTTGTTAATTGTTGTGAGTTTATAGGTTAGCAATTTTTAGTAAATCATATCCACTTTTATTGGATCTAGTTGGTGATCTATTCCTATATATATAACTATTGTTTGATCAATAAAATATAGTGTAATTTGTGTTTGGAGTGTAAAAATACTCGCTCTCTTACTTTTGTAAGTACATTGACCTCTTTCTTAGTTATCATTCTTATTAACCAAATATAAAAAAATATGCTAATAATTATAATTACTTTTTACCATGCATTTAATTTTAAATAAACTTAGTTAATTGCAAATTTGAATTATTAACTTAAAAACTAAGCTGATAATTCATTAAAAATGATTTCTTTTATATTTAATATATTATCCAAAATGATATTTAATCTCAAAATTTTAAATTTTATGATGAATCATAACCCCTCTTTATATAAGATTTCCATTACCAAACTAAGTCAATTTATCAAAAAAAAAAAAAAAAAAAAATCTTAGGAGTGCCTTTTATTCATTCATCTATAAATAGGTAGGTTACAAATATATGATTTGTTCGATGACATCAACTTGCCCAATGGGAAACCAGGTCTGTTGGCCACCGAATTGCATTATAAGCCATAAAAAACATAAATAGTTTAAGTTTTTTTAGCCAAGCCTTATAAGGTTGATAGTATGGAAACCAACTAATAAAAATCAAACTGAAATCATAAATGCTACCTGGCATAAATAACAAAAAATAAGCCAAAATTAACAAGCATAGCTTCGACCCATTACTCATCCGACGATTCCACTGGAGCAGGATCTTTAGCACTTGATACTCATAATTTAGATTGCGGTAGGCATGGGATATTCCACTCGATGCAGCCCAAATAAGTGCTCTGATTCTGCAACTAACATTGGATAAGCTAGAGCTCATTTTGAATATCTTGTAGACTCAACTTGACCTCACTGTGTGTCATTGTGTTGGCAGTTGTAGCTATTGCTTTGGCCACTATGCACTTCATTAACTAGTAAAGATGAATGTATTGTCTGAACAAGGTGAGACGACTGCACATATACACAAGGTCCATGATTAGTTCGGTCTAGTCTTCGACTGGTAGTTTAAGCTCAACTTGTAAATTAAACTCTACCTCCCAGTTCGTAATCAATTGTTTCACCTGCATCGAGGTCCCTTCGTAGTAAGACTTGACCATGGCATGAAGATTCTTAGAATTTCTGTTTCGAACCATTTGCCACACAATCCCCTACCATGTAGTCCCTTGTTGTAGAGTCTCCTTCTGCACAATCCCCTATTGTGCAGTCCCTCTCTGTGTCGTTTCTTGCTGCGTATTCCCTCTCTACGTCCTCCCCTACCGCATAGTCCCTATTTGCATCGTACCTTTCCTCGCAGTCTCCCACCACTCAGTCCACTGTCACACAGTCCTATACCGCTCAATCTAACACGAAGATGGATCTACATAATTTCCTTTATCTTCCTGGTGCCTTATGCCTCTTCTGCCTCAAAGTGAGGCTCTACTATGAGGCTGCGACTTCACCATGTCTCCCAAGGTTGGGCCCCCTTTCTTCACCCTTCTCCCACTTTCTCGTGCTCATGACCCAACCCACTGTACAAAGGCTAGAAGTAAAGACAACATAAGTGGACTTGGAATATAAATTTGTACAGAAAACCACCCAAAAAACAAGCATTAACTTAATGAATGGCCGGAAAAACAAATTCAACGCCAGACAACGTTGTGTCCCTTCAAAAATCCACCACCCGAACTAGCAAGCATATATAATTAATAACCCTATGGAGTTAGGGGGTATCACCAAAATAAGAACAGTGTCCTACATACCCCCTTAATCCCTGAGTTTGCAGACTTGGCCCTAATCATTTTCCAAAACCCTTGCTCTCCATAGGGTTTGCCCCAACAATTCAACCCAATTATCAACATGTCGAGAAAACATCATGATAAAAAACTAGAAACCAGTAAACATGCCAATGCTAGAAAGAAGATTGCCAAAAAATATAGAAATCGACATCACATAATCGAGAAGACCTATTAAGTGTGGGCTCAATTCTAAGAACTGACCCTCTCCTGGTCACGGCTACTAGAGTAGCCCTCACTCTCACCCTTAGTGAACAGAGTTGGGAGTTGAGTTGATTATGGGAATAGAACCCTCACCTAGTTGGGACCAATTAGTCAATGGTTGGGTGGCTAGAAAAACCGGTCATGGCGAGGGTCCCTACCCCTCAATGTTGATTCTAGGAATCTACTCCCTACCTCTTAACCCTAACTCTATGGGCTTTGAGTTGTCTTTAGTGTGACTTTTCAGATGTTTTTACAGTGAGTTTTTCCAGTCTAATTTCTCTAAAATCCAATGGGAATTTATTGAAATCACTAGTTAGATGGGTAGGCCTGCACAATCCAAGTGCCCTATGTATTTTTCAGGTTGTTGAATCCATATATACCAGAAAATCAAAAGAGTCACACTAAAGACAACTCTTATGCGGTTTGGATGGTAGATACGGCCATAATCGACCCCACTCTTTCTTTTTAGATCTCTTTTATTAATTTTCTATAATTTTCTATTTTATATATTAATTTTTTTATTTTGATCACATTAGATGTCAGTTTCAAAATCTTTGTTGTAATACTAACCTTCCTAGCCTTTATGTTGTAAAACTTACAGTGAGCTCGGGAGGCTTCTCTCCAAGATTTTTGAGCATAGGAATAAAATCTTAAATCAAACCAAATAATTCGTTTCTTTAGGTCTGATAGACCAAAGTTTGGTCTCAGTGGAGGTTCACCACCACCATCATCATCATATAATTTTTTTGTTACTTATTTTCTTAATTTTTTTTTTCACTTTTTTTTTTTCAAAAACAATTATAAGTTTTTCTTCCAATATTTTTAATTTATTTTGTTGCTTTTATATTTTTTTACATTTTAATTATTTTTTTAAACCTTTTTTTTTACTTATATATATATATATATATATATATATATATATATATATATATATAGATATTAATTTTTTTTTTTTTCATTTTTATTTTGTATCTATTTATTTTTATTTTTTTAACCTTTTTATTGTTGCAAGGGTTGTGTTGATGTTTGATTGGCAATTGACCCCACTATGTGTCAATTTGATAGTTTAATTTTAAGCATTTGTTACAATTGATCAAGTCTACCCCTCTTGAGTGTCAATTTTATGGATGAGTTGTAAGTTTTCATCCAATGGGTTAAGTCTGCCCCCACTATGTGTGAATTTGATGGTTAACTTTTAAGTTTCCATTGCAATGTGTCAAGTTGTCTTCTACTAAGATATTAAAACAGATACTTTAGCATTTAAAAGAAAATCGTCTTCGTATATTAAATATTTGATTTATGTCTTTATTTTTAAGGTTTTTTCAATCGTGATATTTGGTCAATTGTGTTGAAAGTGTAGGGATTTTTATACTCATGATATTTGTTTTTAATTCCATGAGTGAAAAATATCAAAATTTTAAGTTTCTGAATAGTGTTAATTTTTAGACAACACAAAAAATCACACGATATTCTAGAAGCTCTCAATATCATATTATTAATTGTGAGTTTTTTTCGTGATATTCTATCTTAAATACCATGGTTGAAAAATGTCAAAACTTTAAGTTTTTTGTATTCATGATATTTATCTTTAATGTCATGGCTGAAATTTGCTGGAATTTTTAGGTGCTTTTGGATTCATGATATTTTATTTATAAGGCTATCCTAAAAAACTATTGGAATTTTAAGGTTTTTTTGGAGTCAATAGATTTTATTTTTAATGCCATTGCTAAAAAAATTAGAACTTTAACCCAAAAAGAGCTAATGATACAACTTTACGCTTTTCAATTCCAGGTTTTTTCATACTTATTGCACACAAAATTTATTTTTTAATGCCATTGTTAAAAAAATAATAATAAATAAACCCAAAATGAATAAGAATAATTTTTCATGTTTATTGCACAAAAAAATTAATTTTTTATGCCATTGTTAAAAAAATAATAACAAATAAATCCAACGATTAATAATAATAATAATAAAACAAAGTTGATGCAATATCAACGCTTTTTGTTTTTCAATATTTTCATGTTTTTTTATGCAAAAATGAGAGTTTATGGGCTACAGTTCTTGTTTTGAGGTTACAATTCTCATTAAGCGAGTAAATTTGTTCTGAGAAGCTCAAATGAATAACTAGAATTTATTAGAGAATTTTACTATGTTTAAGAAATAGTTAGAAAAGTGATTTTCATTCTCAATTAAGGTTTAATATATTCTTAATAATTGGGAAAATTATAAATAGTTGTCTTAGAAAAAACCTTCAATCTTCAAATTGACTTCTTCCCAAGTCCTTTATGTTTTGTTACTAATTTGATTTTTCTTTATTTTCTTTTTTTCCTTCTTCCTTTCCTTCCTTCAATCCCATTCTTTTCCACAATTTTTCCTTCTTCCTTTCCTTCCTTCAATCCCATTCTTTTCCACAATTTTTTTATAAGTTATAAGTTATCTTAAAAGAAAAATCATCATAATAATTTCTTTTCACCTTTTCGAACTAAAATACTATTTAGATTCATTCAAATTTTCTAAAATAGTTAAATACTCATTAAAGAATTTATAATTTTTTTTATAATAAAAATCCAAATCATAATGTGAAAAAATGAGTAAAATTTATAATTTTTAAAGGTGTTTCTACCATTCTACTAAAATAATATTAAATGTAAATGAGTAAAACTTATAATTTTTAAAGGTGTTTCTACCATTCTACTAAAAATAATATTAATTGTATTAACGTATTCCACACATACAAATAGATAAATAGATTTAAACTTATTAACCTATCTAAAGTTGAAATCGGTGGAAGGAAACCCAACAAATGCCCTCTAACCATTTTTTCACCGAACATACCAAAACAAAAGGAAATACGGAAGAGAGTGACGCCATTCGGTGAAGCCTAACAATGATTGCAATCACGCAATATCGATCATTAAAAAAAAACCAAAACTACTTCGATAAATCTTAGATTTTACTTCTCCCGTATGTGATATCCTGTTAATATAATTCACAATTATATATGGTAAACTATATCACAACCTACTAAATCCTAAGCTCTATCACACATGACAATGATAAACTTTGAGCAACACTTTCCCTTAATGATAGAATACTTTTCAGTTTGTAACACCATATTAAAATAAAATAACAGCATCAATTATTGCAACCTATTTTAAATAAAAAAATATAATTTATAATATTAATATCTTTTTTCTTTCTCTTTCTCTTTTTTAATGGAAATTATAATATTTTCATTTTACTCTTAATAATAATAATTATTATTAGTATGAAATGAAATTAAAATATTTAAAATATTATTACTAAGTATTTTATGAGGTAGTTTGCAGGGACACGGATAGATTGTAGGGACACGGTGTGAGCTGGCAGCAGACGGAAGGCGGAGTAGCGATGTAGCGAACAGAAATAGCGGTGAAGTGGGTGGCAAGAGGGCCGAGCGGCACGATTTTGATGGAAAACGATGGGAAATCATGGGTTTAGAAATGGCGGTAGGCAACGGAAGTGGTGTGCGGGCTGGACGGAGGGTTTTAGTGTACCCAAAGAATTTGTATGGCAGAAGTGCGTGGACAGGGAGGTGGACGAACAGATGCAGGGATCACGATTGGCAGCGGATGGATGCGTGAACCCAGCACAGGCGAGAGGATTCGTTCACTCTGATACCAGATGAAGTGAAAAACTTCTGATACGCAGATATATATATATATATATATATATATATATATATATATATATATATATATATATATACTAATAATTAATTGACAGATGATGATTGTTTACATTGGGGTTCCTCGGTTATATATCGCCATGGGCACCCTTTGGGGAAAAGGCATGATCTTATGATCGTGCCCTTTCATCTAATTTAACCTAAAATTAAATAATAAACCTAAAACTAACTAATTTTTTACATAACAGACAACTCGTCTTGCATGATGTCTTGAGCATTGAGCCATGTGAGATGTGCATACTGCACAAGATGGTTAGCAGGGGCACCTTATTGAATGTGCATGGTGGCCCGTCCCAATCGCTAATCTGTAGGCATAGAGATATGATACCCATCAGGATCTTAAATTCAGAGAATTCTAAGAGCTTGTCAGAGTTCAAATCATATGTGCTTATTATTTTGTTGCACTGGTCTAGCTCTTTGTTCTCTGTGAATCCCAAATTACATAGCACATGTTGAAGTTCTATGGAGAATATGAACCCATCATTGTTCATATCATAGACTTTGAAATATTCCATTAAATAGTCCCACCCATTAACATTGCTTCATTCATCTTGCGATCTATTGTCCAGAATAGACTAACACAATCCAACAAATTCATCAAATGTCAGGCTTAATATAGCTTAATTCTACTAATTTTGGGCTACTGTAGAAAAAACTTTCCCTTGGGTCTATTTAAATTAAAACAACATGATTTCATATTTTACCTTCAAATTCAATAATTGTAGATTGATGCTCGACTTGCCGTTCTTTTAGGGTAACATTTATTATAGGCATACAACTCGCCACATCTTCCACCATAGACAAATCTTGAATATTTGTTACCCACTTTGCCTTTTCTAGGTAAGGAAAATCTTTGAGGTAACTTGATTCTCCACAACTCCAACATTGTATTGGTGGTTTCTACACTTTACTAACATCAAATTTTTCTGATGGTTCTAGTTTTTTGGAGCCATTCTAGGGTTGGGAATTTTCCCACCCTTCCCTGTAAATTTACTCTAATTCATTTTGCTAAAGATTTTAGATCCAAAAATCTTTATATTTTTACTGTTCATAGGGTACTTCTACCCCTTTTTACCAATCCAAGATTTATTAGTTTCTCCTTTCTATTTGGACAGTTGATAGCAAACCCATGCTTTACAAATAACTTCATCCATAATCTTAGGGTTATCAAACTCTAAATTCTCTTTCATAGACACCAGCAGACAACTTATAAAGCATTGTACTTCGTCTTTTATTCTTGTATATAATAAACATATTTCAGCAAGGAGGTGAATCTCACAACATATTCGTCCATCGTCAACTTACCCAATCTGAGGCCATGGAACTCCTTGGGGTTTTCATCATAATATCGTTTAGTAAGATATTTATTTCTAAAATGTTGCTAAAATTTTTCCCACATTATATTTTTCTCATCAACCTCATGAACTCCTTTAACTTCTTCCCACCATAAAGTTACTTTCCACTAAAGCTGGTAGATGGGTAGACGAGCTTTCAAATCACTGTCATACTCATAATTCTGGAGAAATTGTTAATATTCACTATCCATGCTTGAACTCTTTCTTTTGATGCCCCATCAAACATTGGGGGGCTTATCTTCTTGAACTCCTACTGTAATTCTATTCTCTATATTTTTACTGGTTTAAATGATTTTCCTTGAGAGACATTCTTAGATTCTTCTTCTTTTTTTCCCTTATCCCCTTGAGGCTCTGGTGTAGGTCTTTTTCCAGGAACATTATCCTCCCCCACCTCTGTGATTCAATTATATTTCCATTATCAGGGGTTGGGGTTGAGGCCCTTTGATTTTTCCTATCAGTTAGACTCGTAATGATTCTATCTTTATCTCTCATCAATTGTTCATTATCGTCCTTTATGTTGATGGTTTTTTCCCTCAATTTATGCATTGTTTCAAACATCATAGTGGATATGTACCGAGGTTCTTCACCTAGATGCACTCACAGCTTATGATTTGGTTTGGGTAAATATGCAGAGCTTAGTCCTATAGGTAGTGTCATTATGTTTTCCAATTTTTCTTTCTCCTCTCTCTATGAAACACAACACCGTTTGTTAGTATTTCCCTTAAATAAGCCACAATGTTGAACCTTTCAACTCTAATACCATCTGTAACAATTCTATAGATAAAAACCAAAAATTACCATGCAATTTTTTTTAATATTTCAAAGGTTAATTTCCCTTTTTCTATTCCCTTATCATTATTTGAGTTACATGTGATTGGTCTTTATCTAGGCAAGGCCCCAAGGGTGTCACATTTTTTTTCATGATTTGAATGTACGTAATGAGCATAGATAATTGGGGTAACTCTCGTTGCTTATGGGACATACATGTAATATTTTAAAAATGTTGAGAGTTAACTTGGTCACAGCCTGACCTGTAATGTTTCCCTTTGTAATTATTTGTACTTACATATGTTTGATGACATTGAGAACCCTTGGTCTATGTGTTTGCCCTCAATTCTTCATCGTCGACTCCTCTATATATATAAAGGGTTTCAGCATAGGTTATATGTTTTATTAAAATATATATTATGTTATGAACCCTTTACAAATATGAGACTTCACCGCCAGCTGTCTCTCATCAATCCCTAAGATAATGATCAATGGTCAGGATTTGGGGAAATGAGATGAATGGTGGGGATTTCTTTTTTAGTGGTTAGGGTAACCACCTACCCCTATCTATCTATCGAGGCTTCCAGAAAGTTTTTCTCTGTCACCTAGTGCCCTAGAAACCCTAGGGTTTCTTTATTTCTTCAATTATTCTATGGCATGTTCAACCTCCAAATCACATGAATATCTGGTTATGACAGATGGCATGGCTTTTCACCTTCCACCCACACACAAGTTGAACTATGTAGGTAATAAATTGCATGTTTTTCGACCCTTGAAAGGAGAAATTAATTCTATGCAATGTGATAAGTTTTTACCTAAGAAATATCATTATTTAATTCCCTTTTGCAATTTTTATCTGTCAAGTTAAGGAGGGTTTATTCCCGAAAAGATTTAGGCTTCACTCTCGAGTTGTAATGTCCCCAGAAAGCTGTAAATATTTTAATTACCACAGTAAGAACAAACTAAATAATTGGTGTTATTATCTGTTTGAATTTGAATAATATATATATATACATATATATATATATATATATACATATATATATATATATATACATATATATATATATATATACATATATATATATATATATATATACATATATATATATATATATATATATATATATATATATATATATATATATATATATTAAATAAGAAATGATTTAAGTATCAACAGATCTTGTAACTTCTGAGGGAAGGAAGTTGACAAAAACAGTTGCTGGAAAAACCCTAACTACCTCCCCTAACTGTGCAAGGCTTCCAAAGAAAGGGAAGTAGGGGGGAGGAAAAACTGTGCTGTAATGACAGGCAGTAAAGGGAAAACTTGCTAGGTATGGTGATGACTAGAGAGCATGAGCGCTGAGTGCGAGCAACTTGTGGAAGACGAAAGGTCTTATGAGCAATCTAGGGGGCAGATTTGGTCGTGAAAGACAATCTCACGAGCGGGAGGATTGACTAGCAATGGAACCCAGAGGTGACCTCTACCATTGGAGTTCCTTACTTAAAAGCAACTCAGGTACGAGGTACCTTCTGAAAATTATTGTGTTGCACCAAACTCAATTAGGTGCCTTCCACTGTGAATAAAAGGGGCAGAGGCCTAATGCTAATGTGACAATTGAAAAAGCTAATAGTAGGTTTTAGTTGCATTTTATTTATTGTTAACATGAAAACTTAAATATAGTGATCTTTACAGATAAACTAGTAAACTATAACTATAAAAAACGAGGCATTCTCCTGCAAAACTGGAATATACTACTTGCATAAATATAATCTTTACAATTCTATTAACACAGGGAAAATGACTATCGTATAAATGCAGTAAGAAGAATTATGTACAAATATCTTTAAATGTAGAGAAAAAAAATGACTAATGTAGGATTATTATAGAGTTACAACTCTGTACCGATCTTTAATACAAAGAGAAAAACAAAGAATTTATTGTACAAAACTGTAGAAATAATTGGGAGTTAATCTTCTCCAACTGTTTGAAACTTAAAAATAAATTAGGAAAATATTAATACGTGGAGATGCCGCTATTTCAAAGAAAACAAGCATAGAAGAGGTCGTTTAAGTAAGGGTTTAGGGATAGAAACCCTAAAGAATGGACTGTCAATTAGCAATTCCAATTCCTGCCTGGTTTTCCTAAAACCCTATGAGGCATTAAAACACCTTGCCATTAATTTTGATTGAACCAACCAATGAGTTAACTAAATATCTATATTAATCAGAACATGGAAACAATTACATCGTAACCATGCAAGAACAATATCAAGCAATTTTGACACAAAACAAATAAACAGTATGAATTTTAAAAGAAAACTCTAAATCGAGTTTCCCACAGCGAGCTCTGCTTAGACAAACGGAACTAGAAACTTAAGAACAAATCAACATGTGTGATTCAAGTAGCCACATCACAAACCATTAAAATATAGACCCAAATGAAAATTGCTTCCATATAACCCATAAGTTTTTACACATTAATCAATACATTGATATCATTAAACCAGAAATTGATATATAACCTGAGAAAAATGGAATTTGTTACATAGAGGAACATTTCGGCTACAAGCCCAAGAAACCAGAATAAAACTTGGGCAACATATCTTAGTTTCGGGAAATGTAAACCCCCATAATAAACACAAAAATTAACATATAGACAATATCAATGCTGTCGTAAACTCAGGACCTACAACCAGTAGAAAAACCCTCGTATCATATCGAGGAAATGTACAAGTAGACACCTTAGGACAGTGATGGGAATTTCGCCTGTCACCCTTAAAACCTTAAACCCTTAACCATGCAGTGACTGTAATAATTTTCAATAGGTAAGAAAAGCTTAATTCTCAGAGAGCCGAGGCTCTAGCCACAAGCAGTCTAGGGGTGTTTCCCTCAAGCAAACAAGCACCAGGCCAAAGTTGAATCTTACCCAGAAGCTCTCAGTGACAAAAACTTGAGAAGAATCTCTCCACCGGGCATAATAGAGAACCCCGAACTAGAAGTCTAGCTTCCTACAAGTCAAACCAAACCACAAATGCTGATTAGAAACAAGGCGATAGAATTTAAGCATATCCATCAACTGCAAAGGAAATATAATAGAGATTGCTTTGGGAATATATCTCACTCATTGAATACTCACCAGAAAGTGGACCATGACCCTGTGTCTATGAATTCTTCCCGCATTGTAGCTCTGGTTTGATAGACCAAACAGGTTTGAAAGAGGAGATGCAGAACCAGAGCAGGCTCTGAGGAAGGATGCAGAGAAATGAAACACCATCTTCGCTAACCGAAGAAGTGAATAACCCCATATGCAGTCCAACTGTATGATTGTGAACCAGGCTCTACACCCTCGATGAGACGAGAGTCCCGAGTTGTGCAGTCGCTGCAGGATGGCCTATGCGTGCCACATACCAAGAAATAGTAGGGGAATTAATGACAGAATAGACATCAAAACCATAGTAATAAGATATAGTTTATTAAGTCATGTGATTGAGGTAGTATGAGCGTGAAATAGTAGGAGGATGGTTGGAAGCCGTGTGGCGTAGAAATCATTTAATATTTAACACTTAAACCAAAAATTAAAGATGACAGCCAAACCTTTAATCAGAGATATGATATCATGGATACGATGGTATCTAATATATTAATAGAAAAGTACAGAGCTATGTCAACTCGGAATTAAGAGCATAATGATGTAAACCTTGTAATATTTTTTTTTTATTATTTGTATATGTAATGTGGAGGAGTCGTTACAGGTGGTATCAGAGCCGAGGTTATAAAATTGTGGCCTCTGGAAAATATATTATATGGGAATAAACAGATCATGCGTTATTTTTTTTTTCAAAAAAAAGAAGTTATTGTGTTAACCTTTTTTGTTTTTGTGAAGCTCAGGAAATAGACGACAGCAGATTATGAGGAGAACGGACAGTGTTCCACACAGAATTGTGACGAGTCAGGGACCTGCAATAGGCCCTGAAACTAATCTTGAGATATGGGTACAGCTAGGAGAGGAGGCCCACAACACTAATCTTGTGATATTAGAGACAATTCAGGAATTAAAGAATGAGATGGCCCGCCTGCGGTAGGATGATGCGAGATTAACTATGGAATAGGAAAAAATCATGAAAAGCCTGTCTGAAAAGCAGAATTAGCACCTAACAAACCCTAGCCCTGAGCAGCAACGAGTGTCATAAGAATAAGGCTACCACACGGATCAGGAAGAGTCAGAAGGAAGGGAAGAGAATCAAGAGGAAAAGTTGGATAATGCCTCCGAGCACCCCACATCGAAATGGTAGTGGATAGAATTACAAGGGGAGTTCCAGAAGATAAAACTGCCACACTACAATGGAGATTTGGAGGATGCTGTCGAGGCTTGGTTAATTAATATGAACAAATATTTTCAATTATACTAATATGATCACAATCTCAAGGCGCGGTTGGAAATTTTCCAATTGCAAGGAAAGGCCACCCTGTGGTGGGAAGAGGTCAAGATTGTATGAGGGGTAAGCGAACAAAATATAACTTGGGAAAAATTTCAAAAATATTTCAAGGAAAGATACTTGACTGAACGATTTTATGACGAGAAAGCAAGGGAATTCCATGACCTGCGACTTGGACAACAAACAATGGATGAGTTTATCACCCGATTTACCTCATTACTCCATTATGTGCCCTACATACGAGAGGAGAAGGCTAAGGTACAACGGTTCGTTAGTAGTTTACCCTTGGCGATGAGGGAAAGAATTGAGTTTGATAACCCAAAAACGATGGATGAGGTGATACGAAAGGCCAGGATATGTTATCAGCAAAGTAAGCAGAAGGGAGAAATTCTAGGAAAGAGGTGGGTTGACAAGAGAGGTAATAAGATGGCTGGGAGCACTAAAGGAAATCGTGGCAGTGTTAACAAAGGATTTCCCAAAGGGAAAAACAACAGAAATTTGCATAAGAACCCACTCAGATTGAAGCCACCCATTGAATCCAGAATCAACAAACAATCTTGAAAAATTAACAATGAAGGGACAGCAAGGCCTCTAGTACAATGCTGGGGATGTGGAGGGCCTCATTATGTTAAAACCTATCCTCATCGAAAGGGTACTGAACAAGTTTCGTAGATCCATGAAGCATCTACGATTGGTGACGTGGGTCGGATTTTACCGAGAATTAATGCCACTCTACAAGATCATCAAGCAGAATACCAGTCGACTATGGTGGAGTTTGAAGGTAAGATCTTTGATTATACTATAACTATTTGAATTGATGCCGGAGCTACACTAAGCTATGTTAGTCGTAATTTTGTGGAATAATGTAAGTTACAAATTGTTAAGTTTAAAGATCCTTGGCTATTATAGCTGGCAATAGGGGCAAAGAGATGTGTGATAGCTAAGGTCAATAACTACCCCTTGAAGATAGCAGGTCAGCCAGTGATGGCAGATCTAAACGTACTTCACCTTCGATTGTATGATGTGTTGATAGGCATGGACTAGTTGGAAAGACGTTGGTCCATTATAAACTATAAAAAAAAAACTATCTGCTACAGGGATGAGCTTGGAGAAAAGCAGGAGATGCAAGGTATTATGAGGCCAGTGCAAATTCGGCTAATAACCGCCTCTCATTTGGAAAAATGTATCAGGAAAGGATGTCAAATTTATGCCATCCAAGTGTGTTATGCCAACTCAAAAGAAAAGACTGCCACATTGGAAAGTATCCCAGTGATACGAGAATTTGCGGATGTGCTCCTAGAGGAGATACCAGGACTGCCACCCAAGAGAGACATAGACTTCACTATCGAATTGATGCCGGGGGTGTCGAGAAGTAAAAAGGGTCTTTTTAATCTCTATTTACCCTACATTAATTATTAGTGTAGGTACGATTTGTTATCTCAAGAGTGTACTCAGTTTGAGGCAGTCACTTGTAAAGAGTAATGCTAGTAGTATAGTGCTATTACAAAAGTAAACAAATGTTGGAAACAAAATCTAAATATAATGGCAAGAAATTGAAATGATTTGTAACTAAATCATTCATTTAAGAAACTACAAAATTCATCAGTCAAGGGTGCAGTAACGATAACTCTTCCCTTTGTAAACTGGTGCAAATGAAAAGCAATCAAAGAGAAGATCTTCAATCTGGGAACTAGGCAGCAATAGCCAATGTTCACTACAGTTTCAGATCATTCTGTTCACACCAAAGCAATTACTTGAAATGATAATTCAATTAACATAAAAGGGAACATCAACTAATCTATTTGAAAAGATTGAACAACAAAGCTTTATCTTACAGGAATGAATTAAGCAGCAATCGTAATCTAAAGGAATTAAGTAGCAATCTTTAACTCAGAAGTGATTTGAACAACAAACCATGAATGGGACAACAAACTAAAGTAAGTCTTACGAAATACTGAATAGCAACTGAATCAAGTGCAAACGCACAACAAACTAAATCAAATGTTAACACACAATGAATCTATAATGATGGAATTAGTAACTTGAGTTTAGCATAATAAATATTAACCATGGTTATAAAGAAACAACGATTACAATTGCAATGGAACGGTAATCCAAATGAACAACAATCACAATTGGAGATACACTGTAGATAAATAAATAACAATACCGATCTGTAAATTCACAGCAATGTTACTCCGTAAATGAACAGTAATGTTGATCTGTAAAGGAACAACAATGTTACACAGTAATGTCAATCTGTAAGGGAACAACAATGCGATACAATTTTAGAATGAACAACATAACATTTCAGTTGCATAAGATAACCTTACTATTCAAAAACGAATTAAACATAACAGAGCCAGTGAACGAAATGATAAGGAACAACAAATTACTCAATGAAGCAAGAAAAAGAAATCAAACCACGCATGACTTGGAATTGGAAAATAATGGTATAGGAAGCAAGTGATCCACTAGGGTCGAGCCCTTTAGCCTCCAGGGATGCACTGTTGCGGTTACTCCAGAATCAAAGATGGAACAGCAACAAATTTTATATATTAATCATGAAAACAGAGTTACAGTAATCGCTCTTTAGAGAGAGTCGATGATCAAAGTTCAGTCTGCAATAGAAAGTTCTATATAACAACAATAATTTGCCCCCTAGGCTAGCAGCGCTGTCCCTTTTTATAGTGGTTAGGCATGAATACCAAAGATACAGATATTCTTAAGGTAGCGATCCCTCAGGATCAAAGGATCCTGAGGGATTCGCCATATCGTTATCCTTCAATTATCTCGTCATCCTCTTGCGCTGATATGGCATTCCTTCTTCCCTTTTCTAGCTTATGTGCTCCAATTTGGATTGCCTCGTCTGGATGCGGTTCCCTGTCAAAGGGACAATAATTGGTTTTGCCTTGTCTTTTCCTTTGAAATGGCGATCTTCCATTTTCTTCATTTTCTGCATAGAAAAAGGTAATAATTAGTCATTTTACGTTACTCACAAATCTCTTAAAATTTATCATAATCCTTCATCATATGCCCATTTCATAATGTAAAGAAGTTATGAATTAAAGGAAAAGATAACGAAATAAGTGGCAATTACATATCTTTTCTAATGCTCAACACACCCCCTTGCTTACCCTTTTTCATGCCCTCATGAAAACATTGTAATTGACATGCAAGGCAGTTAGGGAATAGGCTGGACAGTCGGTGGTCTACAACCATGATTCCTAGCTAAGATTTCAAAAATATGCCATGTCTGACCTTCAGGCAATTCATATAAGGCTCTATACCCTAGTGCATGACTAGACTTCGGAACCTACAACCTAACCAAGACGGGCCTTCTCTCAAGATGAGGTCACCATAGATAACCAAGCGGTCAACAACTAGCTTAAAATTCTCTTAATTGAATGGTTCTCTGTTTTGGATATTCCGATTAAAAGTCTGGTATTGGAATTTGGTTGCTGCTATGGAAAGGTCTTTGATGGTTAAGAAGTATTCTACCCCTTGTCGGATGACTATTGTATGAATAGGTCCCAATGTCTGGATCACACTCTTCATTCTCATTAAGCTCCTATGTTTATTCCATAGTTGCAATGGGTTTCTATGTTCACCCCTTACCCACAGATCTAACCCATTCTCTTGTCTTTGGAAGAAATTGTAGGCTTTAGGCCACTTTATCTGATTAACACCAAAAGAAATAAATTCTTGAAGTTTGACATCACCCACAAAAGGGCTAGGGTTTTGTTCTGTTTCTCCATCTAACACAAGATTGTGCAAATAGAATTCACATAATAATCGCTAAACTTTGACCCCATAATGCTTACAACAGTTTATGAAGTCATCAATGGTTTTTATCTCTGTAGGCGCTCCTGCCTTGACAGCCTTAATTTTCAATTGTAAATATCTTTCCATAAAAAACAAAGCATAGTTTCCGGCGGGTGCCCTACACACTAGAACATTAGTATACAGAGAACATAAGCTATCCATTTGATTTATAACTGTGTCTAGTCTATGGGTTACCTTTTTTACTATTTCCTCTACCTTTTTCCATCCATCGAAGACTTGGCTTTCCGATGCATTGATGTTCTTTAGCTGTTGTTGTAACTTCTAATATTTTTCTTGAGGAACAGTTTCCTCTATGAGTTTCTCTATCGTTTTTTGGGCCCGTGCCAAATCGTTTCGCAGAGTTACTATCCTCGGGTCATTATCCATCATGATAGTTTTGGGCTGGAGATCTACTTGGATCTCCTTATTGCAACATCTATTCTTTATGGTCTGAGTTTCCTTCTCACGAACTGTCAGTTCCTCTGTCTATACTTCCTTATCACAGACTGGTGTGTTGTCTGTTTGTGCTTCTGTATTTGCAACATCCAAATGATGTTCTTTGTGATTCTGAATAACAGGGTCGACTTGAGTCCTCTTGGGCTTTTTCTTATGGGGTTTTTCCTGGGTAGTTGTGCAATTTGCCCCAGAGGTTCCTTTTGAGTTCTTCCCCATTTTTGAGACTCTTATTTGTTGTCGAAGTTTCTTAATTATATTTAACAGTCTTTGCTCTTCCTTTCGCAACTTTTTAATTTCCCTTGTTTCCTTAGAAGGAACAACCATTTCTTTTCTTGGGCCTGGGCTTTGTACTTCAGGCATTGTACCCTCGCCTTAGCCAATTTACATGTTTCCTTCTTGGAACACCTCTTCGGTGTTCTGTTGATCAGGTTTTTAAGGGGTAGAAACCCTAGTTTCTTCTACTATCTCTGGGCAGCTTCTTCTTCTACCTCTTCTTCATCATGCAATTCTTCGGGTGTATTCTGACTAGGAACAAATTGTTCTTCTTCCTTCTCTTCGATAATATTTTCTCCAGATACACTCTTATCATGAGCAGACTGATCCTCTTCTTCTTCCTCCTCGTCACACATTTCCTCGGATGCACTTTTACCATGAGTTGAGTGCTTCTGCGGCCCTTCTTTGGTATGGGGGTTGAGTGGGCTGTGAGGTTGGACATACTCGCCCATATTAGCCAAAATTTGGGCCAATTCATCTTCTTGCAGAGGATTTTGCAATGGACTTTCTCTACATTGCTTTGTTTCCTTCCCATCTTCCTGACCAGATTGCTCAGTCTCTTCCTCTGGTTCTTCTTCTTCGTTTCCTTCTAATTCTTCTTTGTTCTTTTGACCTTCAAGTTGTGGGGGTTGTTTGTCTTCTGAATCATGTATTTCCATAGGTTGGCTAATGTTTCTCTGGGAATTTCCCAGCATTCCTTTACTCCTTGCCAATCCGACAGATTGTCTTTGTTTTGGTGTTCTGCTCGATGTGCTAGCAATATGTTTTCATTTTGGGGCTGGCAAATCCAGTCCCCCATCTATTGAGAAAATCAATTCTTCCCAACTACTCTGCTGTTGGTCAAGACTGTAACTGACTATCAATCGAATTAACCCATGATGGCTTACCACTGACTCTACATGGCGAGATTTTCTCATGCTTTGGGCAACATCATGTAATAAAAAATTTAAGAATCCAGGAAAATTCACAGCACATTTTTTCTTTAACATGGCTAAAAGTTTGAGATAGCATGGTCTTACCACGTCTTTTCTGCCATCGCAAGTGATGTAGCTTTGGATAATTCTCACGAATTCTACCCAAGGATCTCCCGGGGTTGCCGAAAGGACTCCTTTCACTTTGACAGTAAGGTTCTGCCCTTCATCCTAGAAGATGGTTATAGCGTCTCGCAGTCTAACCTTTTTTAGAGTCCATAAAGGTCCAGCAACTGGTAGTCCTGAAACTTCAGCAATTATGTCATCTATGACTGCTATTTGTCTCCCTTTAACCATGGAATGATTTTCCTGCAACTTCTGCAGAAACTCAATTGCTGCCGTCTCATTAGATTGCTACAAACGGTTAAGGTAAGCTATCCATCCTACCCTTTGCTAAGATTTCTCGTGTAGCGTCAGAGACCATCAACACCCGTGGCTCATTGCGAATTGATCTTCCTCCCATCTTATTCATGCTTCGCACACTGTAAAAGCACATAGACGATGATGGAACAGAAAGCTGTTAAAATTTTTAGCTCGCTGTTAAGAAAACACATAGAAGATGATGGAACAACAAGTTGTTCAAATTTTTAACTTACTGCTAATTTTTGCAGAGTAAAAGACGGAAATGGCATTGGAATAGCAAGCCATGCATATTGGGAAACAAAATACCGTCAGACTTGCTATTCTCGAGTTTTGGTGAAGTCATAATACCTTCGAATAATGGGATGACACATATGCCAATGAATTATGGAGATTACCCGTGCTCCCTTGTAATATGATAGGCCGTCCTCGACCGTCAAATAAAGGAGCAACATGCTGGACTACAATCGTACAGTGGAATAAAGGAACAACATATAGATATATGACATGTTTGCAAAAATGAACGGATTATTGAAATTGAGGCGTATGATAAAATCGATAATAAATATCGAAATGCCATGATATGATGCGAAAAATGGAGGATAGGACAGCTGACGTGAATAAAAGTTCTTATGCAATCATTATCCACTTTAACTACCATGAATGATTTATAAATAATTGTCATGTATCAAAGGTTCAAAATGGTTATATAACATAATCGCATTTGAAATCACTATAAAGATATAAGAAGAAGGGTTTTATAATGAATATTGGTGTATAAGAAATATGACTTCAGTACCATCAACAAAGCTCTCTTGCCCAGTGGTGTCTATAACCTTGACATAGTTGCTTATTTCACCCTTGGAATCATAATCCTTTGTGTATGCCTAGGAAAGTGTCGTGCAATATCAGAATGGAGGCCATTGTGCTGGCTTGGTAACCATATGAATCACAATGCCATTCACTAGGAAGGGGTGAAAGGTGGGCACGCCGTCTCGTGATGAGACCTCCTGTTCCAAGGACTTTTTATTTTTCTGATGTGCCTCTTGGATCATATCCCTAGTGTGGTGGCCATAGTGGGAATGACACTTCACTTTCTTCCTTATGATCATGGTAGGCTGGCTCTTGATGAGACTCCTATCCTTCATTTGACAAATCATATTAGTAATCATATAGATATACATATTTTATTTTTCTCATTTTCTTTTATCTAGCACTTTTCCTATTAATATATAGAGGGTGGCTCAACACTCCTTAAGAGTAGGGATGGTGGAAGAAGTCTGAACATCTCAATAGAGAAAAATATGCCCTTATTCTTATTCAATAATAATGATCAAAGAAAATTATGCAGATTTAGAAAGAACCATGATGATAAAATAATCAATCACATTGGTATTAGTGAAGACAAAGAAAGCAAAGTGATATAAATAGTTGTGTCCTTCCCTCTTTTCTCTTATCAATTCAAGTCGATTTCTTTTAAAGATAACAATTTTTCTTTGATTTGTTTATTTTAATGTCCTCTAGTTTTTGTATTCTTGCATACATGTATAGCTGTGCCTCAAATGACCATCACTCAAAAAAAATCCTCTAAATGGTGAAACACACATACACACAAAAAGAAGAAAAATGCACTCAAAAAGTGTTGTTCTTTAAATGGAACAACTGTTGTTTCCTTAGAGGGATCCAGCAGAAGAATATTTGCACATAAAAACCGCAAGCAAAAAGGAAAAAAAACATGCTCGGAATTGTTGTTCCTTAAGAGGAATAGAAAATTAAGCAAGCCCGAACAAAATATGTGGAAATTTTGTTCCTTCGGAAAGGAATAGCAAAAAAAATGAAAGTGTTGTTCCTTCGGAAAGGAACAGTAGAAAAACAAAAGTGTTGTTCCTTTTCAGAAAGTATTGTTCCTTCGGAAAGAAACAGTAGAAAAACGAAAGTGTTATTCCTTCAGAAAGGAACACAAAAATTGAAAGTGTTATTCCTTCATAAAGGAATAGAAGAAAATGAAAGTGTTGCTCCTTCGGAAAGGAACAACAGAAAACGAAAGTGTTGTTCCTTCGAAAAGGAACAACAAAAATGCGAAAGTGATGTTCCTTCGGAAAGGAACAAAAAAAAGGCTGAAATGTTGTTCCTTCGGAAAGGAACAACAAAATGTAAAAGTGTTGTTCCTTCGAAAAGGAACAGCAAAATGACGAAAATGTTGTTCCTTCAGAAAGGAACACTAAAATTCAAAAGTGTTGTTCCTTCGAAAATGAACAACAAAATGGCGAAAATGTTGTTCCTTCGGAAAGGAACAACAAAAACACAAAAGTTCTGTTCCTTCGAAAAGGAACAAAAAAACGGTGAAAATGTTGTTCCTTTAGAAAGGAACAATAAAATGCAAAAGTGGTGTTCCTTCGAAAAGGAACAACAAAATGATGAAAGTGGTGTTCCTTCAAAAAGGAAGAACAAAATGTAAAAAAATTGTAAAAATGCAGAAATTTGTACAGAAAGTAATTTACACGAACAGAACAGAAAAATTTATGTACAAAATTAAAGGCAATAAAATTACTTAGTGAACCAAAGGCGAGGAATAATTCTCTTCTTCAGCCAAAATCTGCATGTCAAAGTCTTCCCAGAGTTGCTGGTAGAAGGATTCTCGAGTAAGCGGTTTGTGGTACAGTCGAACTCAGTGGCCATTTGGTTTAAAGGTATGTCCAGATCCATCAATGGTAGTTAAAGTAATGGTACCATTATCATGCACTTTCTGGATTTCATACGTTCCCAGCTAGCGAGTTTGAAGTTTTCCCGGGAAATCCTGAAACTTGGAATCATATAGGAGTGCCCAATCTCCTACGTGGAAGACTTTCTTTTTGATGAGGGCGTCGTGCCATTTTACTCTCTGTTGTTGGATTAATGCGGTATGTTGAAGTGCCGAGAGCCTGATTTCATCTAGCTCATTGATTTGATGTAGTCTATTGGTCTGGGCCTCATTCAAATCTAGATTGACCTCTTGTGCTGTTCTCAACGTTTGTATTTCGAACTCTATTGGAAATATGGGCTCCTTTCCAAATACTAGCTGATATGGTGAATAACCGATGGTGTTTCTCCACATTGTTCGGTATGCCCACAAGGTTTCCAGCAATCTTGTAGCCCAATCATGTCTGTGTGACGCAATGGTTTTCGTTAATATTGCCTCTATGAATTTATTCATGCTCTCTACTTGCCCATTTTCCTATGGGTGATATGGAGTGGTAACCTTGTGTTGAATATGATAGTTTTTTACGGTTGCAACAAGTTTATTACCTACAAACTATGGTCCTTTGTCCATGATTATGTCTCTTGGGAGGCCATATCGCACAAATATGTGAAACAGGAAATGAATGACAATGTCTTCTGTAGCTCTTGAAAGTGCCTCTGCTTTGACCCATTTGGTCACATACTTAGTTGCTACCAAAATATATGTTTTCTGGTTTGATGATGCGTTGATCGGACCAACAAAATCGAGCACCCAATGCTCAAATGGTTCGATTACTAGATGTGGGTTTAAGTGCATTTCGTTGGACTGTTCAGGGCGTCTTGCTCTTTGACAACTCTCACAGGCTTGAACAAATTTTTTCACATATTTAAAAATTGTGGGCCAATAATACCCTGTTTACAGAAGTTTGTGACCAGTTCTTTGATCTGCAAAATGTCTGCCACACGGTCCATCATGGCAGGCTTTCAGAATGTCAAATATTTCATCTTCACGGACGCATCTTCTGATGTGCATATCTACCCCTGTATGAATAGGTAGCCCCCAATTCAAGAAAATCGGGTACTACGTTGCATGATCTGTTTTCGTTCATTGGGGATCAGATGCTTAGGTAATTTTCCTACTACTAAATAATTTGCAACATCAGCATACCAGGGTGTTTTGACGGTAAAAACGAATAAATGTTCATCTGGAAATTGATCTTCCACTGCTGTTGCATCCACTGGTTTCGGCATTCGTGAGAGAAAGTCAGCTACAGGATTTTCTTTCCCAGGTCGATCTTTTATTGTGATGTCAAATTCCTGCAATAAAATCAACCATCTTGTTACTCTACCATTTGTAATAGGTTTATTTTCTAAATATTTTATGGCAGAGTGATCTATATATAAAACAACAGGATATCCAGTGATATAATGCCTAAATTTATTTACAGCATGTATTACAGCTAAGAATTCTTTTTGAGTAACAGTATAATTTAATCCGGTAGGAGACAAATTCTTGCTAATATAATAGATTGCATATGGTTTTTTGTCTTCTTCCTGCCCAAGGACTGCTCCAATAGCTGTGTCTGAAGTGTCTGATGAAATTTGAATTGGCAGGTCCCAATTTGGGCCTCTGAGCATTGGGGCCGTTGACACAAGCTTTTTCAAATCCTCAAAAGCACAGTCACATTTATCTATCCAAACAAAATCAACATTTCCTTTTGATGCATATAGAGGTGCAACTATTTGAGAAAAATGTTCTATAAATCTCCTATAATAACCAGAAAATCTAAGAAATCTGCGTACCTCTGTCTGTGTGGTAGGAGTAGATATTAACAAAATTATTTGAATTTCGGCCGGATCTACCTGTATTCTAGCTGCTAAGATATAATGACCTAGGATAAGTCCTTCAGTCATCATCATATAGCACTTTTCATGGATCAAGCAAAGCCTAGTGGTGATACATTGCTGCAGCACCTTTTCCAATGTGTCCAGTGCTCGGTCAAAATCATCTCTGTATGGTGTGAAATCATCCATGTATACTTTGAGCCTTTCATTTATTAAATCTGAAAAGATGCTGAGGATGACCCTTTGAAATGTGGCAGGGGAATTGCATAGGCCAAAGGGTAGGACTCTGTAGGTAAATGTTCCCCAAGGACAGGTAAAAGTGGTTTTGTCCTGGTCTTCAGGGGCAATATGAATCTGATTGTATCCACTGTAGCCATCCAAGAAAGAAAAGAATTTATTTCATGCTAATGTGTATAATACCTGATCAATGAATGGAAGGGGAAAGTGGTATTTCTGGGTGGATTTGTTTCATTCTTGTTGGGTGTGGAGCCTGATTATCTTCTGTATTCAAAGGTATCACCACATTGGACCCCAGTTCGAAATGGGGGCGTCAACACCGCCCATAAAATATTCGCTACAGGGGGGGTCTGGGGGGGTGGCTGCGACCTTTGGGGAGCCCCACCCCCCTGGTGGGGGGCTTCGGGGGCAGCGCCCCCGAAGCTAAAAACAACTGTGAATTGCATTGTAAAAGTATAGTAATTTATAGTCAATTTGGGCCGTTCATTAGGCAGATGATCTGATGGTAGAACTTATGTTTATTTTAGGGTTTTTTTCCCTAGAAGGAAACCCCTCTCTTTGTATGAAGGTATTGTATTGAGGTTGTGTAATAGATGTGTATTCTCTAAGCGAGAAGTAGAGAGGTGAGACTGTGAGAGAAAATAGAGGATATTACAGTGGATCTACTGTAGGTTGTGTCTCTTCATTTTGCTGGATAATAGAAAGGAAGGACTAGCTGTTCAGGGTGGACGTAACCCAAACTGGGTGAACCACGTATATCTGTGTCTCTCTTGTTTTATGTGTTTTCTGTGTTTATATTTCTGCAATATTTTATGTGTTCCATTACTTTGTAATATATAATTTTCTAACAACTGGTATCAGAGCGAAGGTCTATTTGGCTGATAAACTCACAGGAAAGAAGGGTTCCTCATTCGAGTGGGAGCAATGGCGGAAGATGGTAAGTTTAGGGTCGAGAAATTTAATGGCCAAAACTTCTCACTGTGGAAGATGCAGATGGAAGATTATCTGTATCAGAAAGATCTATACCTACCATTGGGCAGAAAAATAAATATGCTGACGGGTATGACAGATGAAGAATGGAACCTTCTCAATAGAAAGGCACTTGGAACAGTATGGTTGTGCCTCGTAGTGTCAGTCGCCTTCAACATTTCAAAGGAAACAATGGCAGAGGGTTTGATTAAGGCGTTGGAGAAACTATATGAAAAACCCTCGGCCTCAAACAAGGTATTTTTTATGAAACGGTTATTTAATATGAAGATGTCGGAAGGTGGATCTGTTACAGACCATTTAAATTATTTTAATACTGTTACAAGTCAGTTATGTTCTGTCGGGGTAAACTTTGAGGATGAATTTAGAGCTTTGTTATTCTTGTGCTCATTACCAGAAAGTTGGAATGGTTTAGTAATGGCCATTAGTAACTCTGTTTCTGGATCTAGTACTTTATAGTTTGATAATGTTGTCGATACTATCCTTAGCGAGGAAATGCGATGGAAAAGCTCCAGTGGGACATCGGGTAATGCTTTGAGTGCAGAGTCTAGGGGAAGAAAAATGGAAAGAGGAAAGAGCTTAGGATATTGCAGTAAATCAAGAAAAGGTAGACCCAAGTCTAGATCGGGGATAGTGTGCTGGAAATGCAGAAAGAAAGGACACCTAAAGAAAGACTGTAGATCTCAGAAGGGAAAAGAAGGAGATGCACAGCAAGAAAACAATCATGAAGCAAATGTGACAGATGATGTATTAAAAGATGCTTTGATTCTTTCTTTCGAAAATATTACTGATTCTTGGGTGGTAGATTCAAGGACCTCATTCCATGCCACACCTGATAAGAAATACTTTCATGACTATGTTCAAGGAGATTTTGGACAAGTTCGTTTGGGTGATGATAAACCCTGTAAAATTGTTGGAATGGGTAAGGTTCTTGTAAAACAACAGAATGGAAACCAATGGCTACTAAAGGAGGTAAGGCATGTTCCAGATCTAAAGAAAAATCTGATTTCAATAGGGCAGTTAGGCGGTGAAGGTTGTGTGACAACTTTCACAGATAAAGCTTGGAAGGTCACCAAAGGAGCCCTAGTAATAGCGAAAAGCGAAAAGGTTGGTACATTGTATTTATGCAATGGTATTTCTAACTTTGTTAATGCTTTAACTTCCAAAGGAGCAGATGCAGCATTATGGCATCATAGGCTCGGACACATGAGTGAAAAGGGGATGAAGATTCTTCACTCGAGGAATTTGTTGCCGTGTTTGAAGAATGTTGATTTGGACTTCTGTGAGAATTGCATTTATGGAAAACAGAAGAGATTCAGATTTCTGAGAGTTGGGAAAGAAAAGAAGAGCGAAAAATTAGAGCTTGTGCATACAGATGTATGGGGACCTGCTCAGGTATCATCTCTCGATGGCTCTCATTATTATGTTACTTTTATTGATGATGCAACTAGAAAAACTTGGATTTATTGTATTAAGAATAAATCTGATGTATTTGGTACTTTCAAGAAATGGAAAGCTTTGGTTGAGATTGAGACAGGAAAGAAATTGAAGTGTCTCAAATCAGACAATGGAGGTGAATATTGCAGCAAAGAGTTTGATAGGTACTGTTCAGAGCATGGAATTTGCAGAGAGAAGACAGTTCCAAGAACACCACAAGAAAATGGTGTGTCAGAAAGGATGAACATAACAATCATGGAGCATGCAAGGTGCATGCGATTGCATGCAGGATTGCCTTTACAGTTGTGGGCAGATGCTGTAGACATTGTTGTTTATCTAATAAACAGAGGGCCTTCAAGTTCCTTGGATGGTGGTGTTCCAGAGGAAGCATGGACAGGTAAAAAGGTAAACTACTCTTTTTAAAAGCCTTTTGGTTGTGAGGCCTTTGTCCATATTGATAAAGAAAATAGAACAAAGCTTGAGGCAAATTCAAAGAAATGTACCTTTATTGGATATGGTGTTAATGATTTTGGTTATCTCTTATATGATTACGAAAATCAAAAAATCATTAGAAGTAGAGATGTAATATTCAATGAAAAGGTCTTGTATAAGAATCAGTTGCAGGAAAAGAAACAGGAAAAAGAAAACAAGGAATATGCAGTTCTTGACGAAATCAGTGAAAAGGTAAAGGTGCCTGAAAATAATAATAATCAACAACCACCACAACAGCAACAGGCACCCCAAACACCTGAAAGTGGTGTTAGAAGATATACCATGATAAGTAGACCCCCTTAACGATACTCTCCTTCATTATATTATTTATTGTTGACTAATTCTAGTGAACCCGAATGTTATGAAGAAGCAATGCAGGTTGAAAGCAAGAAGAAGTGGGAGGTAGCCATGGAAGAAGAGATGGACTCCTTAATGCATAACCAGACTTGGGACTTAGTTAGTTTGCCTGCAGGAAAAACAACATTGAAGAATAAATGGGTTTACAGACTGAAGGAAGAAGATGGAGGAAAACAGAGCTACAAAGCTAGACATGTGGTGAAGGGGTTTGCACAGAAGAAAGATATTGATTTTGATGAAATATTTTCTCCTGTTGTTAAAATGACTTCAATTGGAACTATTCTAAGTCTAGTAGTAGCTGAAGATTTGCATCTTGAGCAGTTAGATGTAAAGACAGCCTTTCTCCATGGGGATTTGGGGAAGAGATATATATGCAGCAGCCACAAGGATGTGAAGTGAAAGGGAAGGAGAAACTAGTGTGCAGGTTGAAGAAGAGATTGTATGGCTTAAAATAGGCTCCAAGGTAGTGGTATCCAAAATTTGACAAGTTTATGTCTGAACAAGGTTATACTAGATGTCACTATGATCATTGTGTTTATTTGAAAAGGCAAAATGATGGAAGCTATATTATATTGCTATTGTATGTAGATGACATGCTTGTTTCGGGTTCTAACATGCAGGAAATAAATGTGCTCAAAAGAAAATTGGCAAATTCCTTTGCAATGAAGGATTTGGGAGCTGCAAAACAAATCCTTGGTATGAGAATAACTAGAGATAGGAAAAATCTCAAATTAACATTGTCCTAGAATGAGTACAAACAAAAGGTGTTGAAAAGATTTAATATGCACAATGAAAAACTAGTTAGTACACCTTTTGATAGCCATTTCAAACTTAGTAAGGAAATGTGCCCAAAGACCCAAGAAGACATGGATTATATGTCTAAAGTTCCATATGCATCAGCACTTGGAAGCTTAATGTACGCAATGGTCTGCACAAGGCCTGATATTGCACATGCAGTGGGAGTTGTAAGCAGGTACATGAAAAATCCAGGAAAGGAACATTGGATGGGAGTGAAATGGATTCTCAGATATTTAAAAGGTACCACAAATCAAGCATTATGCTTTGGTGGTTCAAACATTTCTCTACAGGGATATGTTGTTGTAGATATGGCAGGTGACAAAGATAACAGGAGGAGCACTATAGGATATGTATTTACTGTTGGTGGAATAGCTGTCAGTTGGGTTTCAAAAATCCAAAGTGTTGTTGCACTTTCAACAACAGAAGCAGAGTATGTTGTTGCTACAGAGGCTAGTAAAGAAATGATTTGGTTACAAAGGTTTATGGGTGAATTGGGTAAGGAGCATGATATTGGCACGTTATACAGTGATAGCCAAAGTGCCATTCATCTTGCAAAGAACTCAGCATTTCATTCCAGGACTAAACACATACAGATCAAGTACCATTTCATACAATCAGTGTTGGAAGATGGAGAGCTGAAGTTGGAAAAGATACACACTAGCCAGAATCCTGCAGATATGATAACAAAAGTTGTAACCAAGAAGAAACTGAGAATATGCTCAGTTTCAATTGTTCTTCAAGGATGACAATGAAGATGAGAAACAGCCAGGTCCAAAGAGGAGTCATTGTCTAGCAAATGAAGCAGTGGTGGAGTTTCTATAATTAGGCTCCAAGTGGTAGATTGTTGGGTGTGGAGCTTGATTATCTTCTGTATTCAAAGGTATCGCCACATTGGACCCCAGTTCGAAATGGGGGCGGCAACGCCGCCCATAAAATATTCACTGCAAGGGGGGTCTGGGGGGGGCGGCTATGACCTTTGGGGAGCCCCCCCCCTGGCGGGGGGTTTCAGGGGCAGCACCCCCGAAGCTAAAAACAACTGTAAAATTTCCTTGTAAAAGTATAGTAATTTCTAGTCAATCTGGGCCATTCATTAGGTGGATGATCTGACGGTAGAAATTATGTTTAGTTTAGGGTTTTTTGCCCTAAAAGGCAACCCCTCTCTTTGTATGAGGGTATTGTATTGAGGCTATATTATAGATGTGTATTCTCTGAGCGAGAAGTAGAGAGGTGAGATTGTGAGAGAAAACAGAGGATATTACAATGGATCTGTTGTAGGTTGTGTCTCTTCATTTTGTTGGATAATAAAAAGGAAGGACTGGCTGTTCGAGGTGGACATAGCCCAAACTGGGTGAACCACGTATATCTGTGTCTCTCTTGTTTTATGTGTTTTTTGTGTTTATATTTCTGCAATATTTTATGTGTTCCATTACTCTGTAATATATAATTTTCTAACAATTCTCTATAATCTACACAAATCCTCCACTTTCCATTCTTCTTTGGTACCACAACTAGTGGAGAGACCCACTTGCTATCAGAGATCGGATAAATAAAGTTTACATCCAAATTTTTTTGTAATTCAGCTTTCACAATGTCTTTCAGGTGAGGGTTGAGTCTCCGTTGGGGTTGGTGAACAGGTCTTGCATCCTTTTCTGTATAAATGTGGTGTGTACATAGCTAGGGATCGATTCCTTTCATGTCCGGGTAATCCCATGCAAAAGATTCCTTGTATTTTCTCAGTATTTGGACCAGCTTCTCTTCGTGTTCAGGAGTCAGGTTATTGTTGATGTTTAAGGTTTTTCCTGGCTCAATCTCTATAGTTTTGCTATTTGAAACAGAGGTAGTGGGTATTGTTTGATCATGAGTGTCTTTGAGAGGATCTTCTTCTAATTGATTGTTAAATTCTGCCTCTATCATGTGACATTTTACACGGGATATTGATTCAGCTTTGGTTAATGAAGTTGTTAATAATATCATCCTCTGTTTGATCTTTGAAATCGAGGGCATCTTCTATGGTTAATGGGGATCTAATGTTTTCGGTGAGGTATGATACATGATGTTTGTTAGTTTTTATTATTGTTACACTTGGCTAGGCTAGAGGGTATAGGGCTAGATTCTTGATGTTACTCCCTCTAGTTATGGTCATACTGCCTTGTCGGCAGCCAATGTAAGCATCAACAGTCGCAAGCCAAGGTCTGCCCAACGGGTGTCCATCAAGTTGGTTTTTGGGGTTTATTATCTATCAAAAAGTCAACAGGATATTCCCAGGAATCAACAGATATCATGACATCATGTAGTGTACCTTCTGGCTCAACCACTGATCGGTTAGCCAGTTCTAATAAGGTGGAGGTTGGTTCTACTGATGTAATGCCTAGTTTTTGACAAGTGGTGGTTGTCAAAATATTAATTGCAGCCCCTAAATCAACTAAGGCATTTGAAACGGTTTGTCCATTGATTTGTACTGTCACCATTGGATTTCTTGGGTCTTCATATTTGACAGGTGCTTCTCTTCTTGATAATAGATCAAATAGGGTGCCAACTACTTGGACTGTTGGGTTATTTTGGGATATCTCGGATAGCTTGGAGGAGTGGGATTTTTATGTACAAATTCTTTAGTTCTCCCAAAATATCAAAGTCAGGATGTTCTATAGGACGTGGTATGATTAATCGTTCTGGGAATGGGGGAGAAGACGTGGTTTCTTGGTCATGAGTCTGTTGTTTGACCACATCTTCTTCTTAACATAATGGTTGTTCTGCAGGTAACTGATTTTCAACTTGGGCTTGTTTGTCTCCCTCGGTTTCTACAATATGCCCAGAACTTAATTGAAGGTCGTTTCACTCCCTTAGATCAGTTTCTAGTTCTGGTGTTTCAATTATTTGAACAGATTGAACCGGTCAGTTATTTGGGTTCGAGTTGGGTTGGGTTGGGAGTTGTAGTCTTAAGTTGGACTGGGGTTTTTGTTGTAGTGCTAGCAGTGTAGGTTGAGGGAGTGGAATGGTTCCTACCGGTTGATTCATCGGTCTTTACCAGTTTGTATGCCAGGCTTGACTCTGCGAAGTGGGAGGGGACCATTATGTTGGATACACATTATTTTGCCAATATGGTAGAGCGTAGGGAAAATTTGGCCAATTACATTGGCTTGCTTGATTCGGCCATGGTGATGATGAAGGAAATGGTTGTTGTGACCAATTTTAGAAGGGAGGTTGATTTTGCCACATTGTATTATATTGCTGAGCATGATATTGTGGAGGCTGGAAAGAAGAAGATGGATCGGGGAACATACCTGATTGTCATGGCTGCCATTGGCGGCACTGATTAAGTAGGTACACTGATTCTGGTTCTTCTTCTGCTTCTTTGTATACTACTTTCAAACCAAGAAGTGAGGGGCAACTCCCTGTAGAGTGGTGTTTTGTACAAATGGCACAAACTTGAACTGCATCTAATGGGCATTCTTTGTGGTTGTGTTTCTTTCTACATCTGGGATAGAATATTGCCATATTTTGCTCTGCTTCTGCTTGTTTTTGTTTCGCTTGCATAATATTGAGCTGCATTGTCAGAGTGCCCAATATATCAGTTTTGAAATTTTCTAGTAAATTTCCAATTTTTGTGCGAGTTACTCCTTCTCTAGAGATCTTGTTGTCCCTTGTAAACCTGTCATGTTCTGCTGATTTTAACCTTGTGCTACCTCGTGATCTCCTGATACATAAATCAATGATGTTAGCAAAATCTTCTTGATAGATATCTCCTTTTCCCATAATATTTAGTGTTTCAATCCATTGTTCCTTCATGCCTTTAATTAATGTTGTTTTCAATACATTATCAGGTAAGGGTAATGATGCATAAGGAGATATTTGAAGATTATACTGAAAACGTTCAACATATTCTTCTAATGTTTCATTAGATCTAGCTACCATCTAAAATATTTTATCCTTTAACTCTTTGGACCTACCATAATCCTAATATTTCTTCAGGAAAGCACCTTTCATTTGATCCCAGTCATTTATAACACCTCCACCCAACCCCATAAACCATCGTAAAGCAGCTCCTTTTAATGTAGAGGGGAATAGTTTCATCTTTTGGGGGTCAGTGGTATAGTCATATCCCCTGCACAACACATCGAATTCAAACAAAAATGCATCTGGATCTTCCAATGTTAGGCCATGAAATGTAGGGATATGCTGGAGAGGAATTGCCTTCATAGGTGCATTGACTACAGTATCTAGAATGGGATATTGTAGTGTGGAGGTTTGGGGGTTTTGCTGGTTCTGGGCCATTTGGTCAAATATGTGCCAATAACCTTCCGGGATTTCTAGGAAGGTATTCCTAGGCTGGTTAGACGGAGCAGGAATGGCCTTAACATCACTTCCTTTGTTTGGCATGATGAGAGTTCTTAATGTCTGGGAGGATTTTAGCTCTTAAGGTTCTTCGTTCTGGATGATTTTTGCAGCACTTCCCTTATCTGGGTTCCTTAATGGCTGAATTATCCCAAGAGGAGATCTTGGTTCTTTAGTTTCCCCTGTTTCTCCTCTCCCTTCGTGAAGATTACTGAGGTTCCTTTCTTGCAATGATTTTGGGCTAGAATTCTCAATTTCTTGAAAATCTTTCTCCTCTGTTTGGCTGTGAACCTCAGCAAGGGCTACAGATGGTGATTGTGTGGCCTGAAGGGAACTAGTAGGTTGTCTAGAAGTAGCTTTTCTAGGTCCTACTGAAGGCTGAGATTCTACTTTTTCAAGGCTTTCGTCTATAAAGGTCGATCGGCCAAGGGTCACCGGTCCCTTAGCTCTATCACGTTTGGGTAGTGGTTTAATGTTTTTTTCAGGGTTTTTATGCTTAGTCATGCACACAAATAAAATGCTAATTTCTACCTAAAATAATAACAAATCTGTAGGAAAGCGAACGAGAGAGCAGGGCTGTTACATGCTCCGTACGCAGGTTCTTACCTTCTGTTTTTAAAACCCAATTCTCTCCTAGCAGGTATTTACACTACTCTCAAAAGAAACAAATGGCTACATTCTTCCCCGACAATAGTGCCAAAATGTCGAGTAGTAAAAATGGTGTTTTTAACCTTTATTTACCCTACATTAATTATCAATCCAGGTACGATTTGTTATCTCAAGAGTGTAATCAGTCTGAGGCAGTCACATGTCAAGAGTAATGCTAGTAGTATAGTGTTGTTACAAAAGTAAACAAATGCTAGAAAAAAACTCTAAATGTAATGGCAAGAAATGAAATGCTTTGTAACTAAATCATTCATTTAAGAAACTACAACATTCATCAGTCAAGGGTGCAGTAATGATAACTCTTCTCTTTGTAAACTGATGCAAACGAAAAGCAATCAAATAGAAGATCTCCAATCTAGGAACTAGGCAATAATAGTCAATGTTCACTATAATTGCAGATTGTTTTGTTCACACCAAAGAAATTACTTGAAATGATAATTCAATTAACATAAAAAGGAAAAACAACTAATCTATTTGAAAAGATTAAACAACAAAGCTTTATCTTAGAGGAATGAATTAAGCAGCAATCTTTAACTCAGAAGTGATTTGAACAGCAAACCATGAATGGGATAAGAAACTATAGTAAGTCTTACGAAATACTAAACAACAACTGAATCAAGTGCAAATGCACAACGAACTAAATCAAATGTTAACACAGCGGATCTATAATGATGGAATCAGTAACCTGAGTTTAGCATAATAAATATTAACCACAATTATAAAGAAACAATGATTACAATTGCAATGGAACGGTAGTCCAAATGAATAGTCATCACAATTGGAGATACACCGTAGCTAAATAAATAAAAATACCAATCTGTAAATGCACAACAATGTTACTCTGTAAACGAACAGTAATGTTGATCTATAAAGGAACAACAATGTTACACAGTAATGTCAATCTGTAAGGAAACAACAATGCGATACGATTTCAGAATGAATAGAATAACATTTTAGTTGCAGAAGATAACCTTACTATTCACATACGAATTAAACATAACAGAGCTAGTGAACGAAATGATAAGGAACAACAGATTACTGAATGAAGAAAGAAAAATAAATCAAACCACACACGACTTGGAAATGGAAAATAATGGTACAAGAAGCAAGTGATCCACTAGGGCTGGGTCCTTAGCTTCCAGGGACACACTTCTGTGATTACTCCAGAATCAAAGATGGAACAACAATAAAGTTTATATATTAATCATGAAAACAGAGTTACAATAATCGCTCTTTAAAGAGAGTTGATGATCAAAGTTCAATCTGCAATAGCAATTTCTATATAACAACAATAATCTACCCCCTGGGATAGCAGCGCTGTCCCTTTTATATTGGTCAGGCAGGAATACCAAAGATACAGATATTCTTAAGGTAGCGATCCCTCAGGATCAAAGGATCCTGAGGGATTCGCCATATCGTTATCCTTCAATTAACACGTCATCCTCTTGCGTTGATATGGCATTCCTTCTTCCTTTTCCTGGCTTATGCACTCCGATCTAGAAAGCCTCGTCTGGATGCGGTTCCCTGTCAAAGGGACAACAGATGGTTTTGCCTTTTCTTTTCCTTTGAAATGGTGATCTTCCATTTTCTTCATTTTCTGCATAGAAAAAGCTAATAATTAGTCATTTTATGTTACTCACAAGTCTCTTAAACTTTATCATAATCCTTCATCATATGCCTATTTCATAATGTAAAGAAGTTATGAATTAAAGGAAAAGATAACAAAATAAGTGGAAATTACATACCTTTTCTAATTCTCAACAGGAGGCAGCCTCGGTATCCCGAGTTCCTTATCAAATCAGCATGCCAGAATTAACAAAATTGAAAATGCAGTTGCAGGAGCTGCTAGAAAAAAATTACATCCGCCCAAGTGTGTCGCCCGGGGGAGCCCTTGTGTTGTTCGTTAAAAGGAAGGATGGGACCCTTCGTATGTGTATGGACTATCGTCAGTTGAATAAACTGACAATTAAGAATAAATACCCTTTACCCCGTATTGATGAATTTTTTATCAAGTAAAAGGAGCAATTGTATTCTAAAAAATTGACTTACGATCAAGATACCACCAAATCAGAATTAAAGCGGAAGACATAGCCAAAACTTCTTTCAGAACTCGATATGGACACTATGAGTTTTTGGTGTTACCCTTTGGGTTAACCAACGCCCCCTCAACCTTTATGTGCTTAATGAACAACATATTTCATCAATATTTAGACAAGTTTGTGTTAATTTTTATTGACGATATACTGATATTTTCCCAGAATATGGAGGAACACAAGGAGCACCTCAGATTAGTATTGCAAACTCTCCGAGAACATCAATTATACACCAAATACAGCAAGTGTGACTTCTTTAAGGAACAAATTCAGTACTTGGGACATATAATCACTAAATATGGGATCGTTGTTGATCCCGAAAGGATAAGGACCATAATGGAATGGCCAGTGCCAAAGGATGTAACGAACATAAGATATTTCATGGGATTAGTTGGTTACTATAGGAGGTTTGTCGAAAGGATTTTCTAGAGTGGCTTACCCTATCACTTCTTTACAGAAAAAGGGGAAAACTTTTAAATGGATCACAGAATGCCAAAAGAGTTTTGAACAACTCAAGCATCTCCTCACCACCATGCGTATACTAAGCATAGCTGATCCAGGTAAGGACTATGTGGTGTGCACAGATGCGAGTAAGGAAGGGGTAGGAGGAGTACTGATGCAAGAAGAAAAGGTAATCACTTATGAGTCTAGAAAATTAAAAGAACATGAGCAGAAATATTTCGCTTACGATTTGGAGTTGGCAGCTATTATTCACACCTTAAAGATGTGGTGCCATTACCTGATGGGTAAAAAGTTTCTATTGATGATGGGCTATCACAGCTTGACTAATTATTTTAGTCAACCTACCTTAAATGCTAGGCAGGCACGGTGGGTATATTTCTTAAGTGGTTTTGACTTCGAGATTAAGCATTTGAAAGGGAAAGAGAACCAAGTGGCAGACAGTTTAAGTCGAAAAGTACAATGTCTCTACAAGATTTCTTGTAGTGAGGGGTAGAGTACCTTCGATGAAATGATTAAAAAATTAGTAGAACAAGATTCAAGATATTAGCAAATAGGACAACAAGTTCATAATCCAACCAGCAAAAAAAATCAACAAAGATATGCTATGGATGCTGCTGGCATGTTGAACTATAAAAAAAGGTTGTATGTGCCCAACCAAAATAACATTAAAAGCTTGATTTTAGATGAATTTCATAAAAGTCATTATGCTAGGCACCCAAGGTATCAGAAGATGATTACTGCACCGCAGAAGGAATATTATTGACCGGGGATGAAAAAAGATGTAGCAGAAGATTTGACACGTTTCCTGGAATGCCAACAAGTTAAGGCCAAACACCAGGACCCTGTTGGGTTATTACATCCACTACCAATTCTGGAGTGGAAATGGGAAACCATCTCTATGGAATTCATAACAGGATTACCCAAGTCAAAAAGAAACAACGATTCCATCATTGTGGTGGTGGACAAGTTAAGCAAATCAACTCATTTTTTACCAGTACAATCTACTTACAGAGCAGTGAAGATTGCCCATATCTTTATGCAAAATATTTTTAGGTTTCATAAGTTACCAAAAACTATAATATCTGACCGTGACGTAAAATTTACATCGGTCTCTTGGAGAACTCTGTTTGGGGAATTGGGAACTCAACTGAATTATAGTACCGCTTATCACCCTTAGACCGATGGACAGACAGAATGGGTGAATCAGGTTGTAGAAGATATGTTAAGATCATATGTAATGCAACAACCATCCAAGTGGGAAGATTACCTGCACTTTGTCGAGTTTTCATACAACAATGGCTATCATACATCCCTGGAGATGAGCCCGTTTGAAGTGTTGTATGGACGGAAATGTTGCACACCCTCAAGCTGGGGGGACTAGAGGATAGGCTAATGCTGGGCCTTGAAATGCTTAAAGAAATGGAGGAAATGGTCAAGAAGGTACGATCTAATTTAAAGGCAGCCCGGGATAGGCAAAAGAATTTCACCGACTAAATGACAAATTTTAAGGAATACCAAGTAGGAGATCACGTCTATGTGAGGATTAGAGCTAAAAAGAGCACACTACAATGGTGTTGGAGCGCCCAGCTAGCACCCCGGTTTTGTGGACCTTTTCAGATCTTAGTGAGAGTTGGTCCAGTGGCATACCAGCTCGCTTTACCAAGTCATATTCGAGTCCACAACATCTTCCATGTGTCTATATTAAAAAAATATGTTTATGATCCTAAGTACGTAATCAGTTGGCAGGACATACAGGTAAGAAAGTATCCAGGGTAGACCAATCAGTTTTGTTGATTACAGAAAAATTGACTTAAATTATTGTGTGTTACAGGGCGAGCCAGAAGGAGAAATCTTGTTCGAGCTGCTGAATATACTAGATCAGAGAGAAGTGACACTGCGGAAATGAGCCATCACCCAGGTTAAAGTGTAACGCAACACTTTGGGCCAGATGAGGCCACCTGGGAGGATGAACAACTCATGAGAGAAGCTTATGCAGGACTGTTTGTAGCCAGGAAACATTGTGACGATGTTTTATTTCAGGAGGGGGAGATGTAATGTCCCCAGAAAGCTGTAAATATTTTAATTATCACATAAGAACAAATTGAATAATTGGTGTTATTATCTATTTGAATTGAATAATTTTTTTATGTTTTTTGGAAAAAAGAAATAATTTAAGTATCAATAGATCTTGTAACTTCTGAGGGAAGGAAGTTGACAAAAAACAGTTGCTGGAAAAACCCTAACTACCTCCCCTAACTGTGCAAGGCTTCCAAAGAAAAGGAAGTAGGGGGGAGGAAAAACTATGTTGTAATGATAGGTAGTAAAGGGAAAACTTACTATGTCTGGTGATGACCAGATAGCATGAGGGCTGAGCACGAGAAACTTGCAAAAAACGGAAGGTCTTGTGAGCAAGCTAGGAGGGAGATTTGGTCCCGAAAGACAATCTAACAGATGGGAGGATTGACTAGCAATGGAACCCAGAGGTGACCTCTACCATTGGAGTTCCTTACTTAAAAGCAACTCAGGTATGAGGTAACTTCTAAAAATTATTCTATTGCACCAAACTGAATTAGGTGCCTTCTACTGTGAATAAATGGGGTAGAGGCCTAATGCTAATGTGATAGTTGAAAAATCTAATAGTAGGTTTCAGTTGCATTTTATTTACTAATAACAGGAAAACTTAAATATAGTGATATTTACAGATAAACTAGTAAACTGTAACTGTCAGAAACGAGGCATTTTCCTGTAAAACTGGAATATACTATCTGCATAAATATAATCTTTACAGTTCTATTAACATAAGGAGAATGACTATCACAGAAATGAAATAGCAGAATGTTGTACATGTATCTTTAAATGCAGAGAAAAAAATTGACTCATGTAGGAATATTGTAGAGTTACAACTCTGTACCGATCTTTAATACAAAAATAAAAAGAAAGAATCTATTGTACAATACTAGAGAAAGAACTGGGAGTTAATCTTCTCCGACTGTGTGAAAATTTAAATAAATTAGGAAAATTTTAAGACCTGGAGATGCCACTATTTCAAAGAAAACAAGCATAGAAGAGGTTGTTTAAGCAAGGGTTTAGGGATAGAAACCTTAAAGAATGGACTGTCAATTAATAATTCCAATTCATGCCTGGTTTTCCTAAAACCCTACGAGGCATTGAAACCCCTTGCCACTAATTTTTATTGAACCAACGAATGAGTTAACTAAAGCTCTAGATTAATTGGAACAGGTAAACAATTACATCGTAACCATGCAAGAACAATATCAAGCAATTTCAACACAGAAACGAATAAAAAATATGAATTTTAAAAGAAAACTCTAAATTGAGTTTCCCATAGTGAGCCCTGCTCAAACAAACGGAACTGGAAACTTAAGAACAATCAGCATGTGCGATTCGAGTAGCCACATCACAAACCATTAAAATATAGACCCAAACACAAATTGCTTCCATATAACCCATAAGTTTTTACACATTAATCCATACATTGATATCATTAAACCAGACATTGATATATAACCTAAGAAAAACGGAATCCGTTACGTAGAGGAACGTTTTGGCTACAAGCCCAAGAATCCAGAATAAAACTTGGGCAACATATCTTAGTTCTGGGAAATGTAAACCCCCATAATAAACACAGAAATTAACATATAGACAGTATTGGTACTGTTGTAAACTCAGGATCCATAGCCAGTAGAAAAACCCTCATATCATATCAAGGAAATGCACAAGTAGACACCTTAGAATAGCGATGGGTATTTCACCTATCACCATTAAAACCTTAAACCCTTAACCATGCAGTGACTGTAATAATTTTCAACGGGTAAGAAAAGCTTAATTCTCAGAGAGCCAAGGCTTTAGCCATAAGCAGTCTAGCGGTGTTTCCCTCAAGCAAACAAGCACCAGGCCGGAGTTGAATCTTACCCCGAAGCTCTCGGTGACAAAAACTTGAGAAGAATCTCTCCACCAGGCATAACAAAGAACCCTGACCAGGAGTCGAGCTTCCTACAAGTCAAACCAAACAACAAATGCCGATTAGAAACAAGGCGACAGAATTTAAGCATATCCATCAACTGCAAAGGAAATATAACAGAGATTGCTTTGGGAATATAGCTCACCCATTGAATACTCGCCAGAAAGCAGACTGTGACCCTGTGTCTACAAATTCTTCTCACATCATAGCTCTACACTAGGCCTGCAAGAGGAGATGCGGAACCAGAGCAGGCTTTGAGGAAGGATGCAGAGAAATGAAACATTGTCTTCGCAAATCGGAGAAGTGAATAACCCCAAATGCAGTCCAATCGTCAGATTGTGAACTAGGCTCTACACTGTCAACGAGACGGTAGTCCTGAGTTGTGCAGTCACAGCAGGATGGCCTGCCCGTGCCACATACCAGGAAGGAGCAGGGGAATTAATGACAAAATAAACATCAAAACCATAGCAATAAGATGTAGTTTAGTAAGCCATGTGACTGAGGCAGTATGAGCGCGAAACAGTAGGAGGATGGTTGGAAGCTCGTGGCACAGAAATCATTTAATATAGTCCACCTCAACATTAACACTTAAACCAAAAATTAAAGATGAAAACCAGACCTTTAGTCAGAGATCTGATATCATGGATACAATGGTACTTAATATATTAATAGAAAAGTACAGAGCACTTCCCTTTTCTAGGTAAGGTTTTCATTTTTGTTGGGTTCATATGTTGTTCATCTCATATATAAAGATATCATTATTCAGCTTTTCTTTGTTCCCTCGTCTACAAGTATAATTATGTTGTCTCCATTTTTCATTGGATTACTCGTTTAGGCCTAAATGACACTACTCCAATTTCTCTGATTTTTTGCCTTCATTGTTTTTCCATATTGGCCACTTACTTGTAGAGAATATTGGTTATCTTCTAGGGACAAGCCCTAACCTTAGGGTTTGGGGTCTCACGTTCTAGTTATCTATGAATTTGAAAAGAAAATAGTTCTGGTTATTTTTCTTCCTTTGTTGGGATATATATATATGAATTTGAAAAGAAAATAGTTCTGATTATTTTTCTTTCTTGGGATCTATATATATATATATATATATATATATATATATATATATATATATATATATAACGGCTTCCATTGTAGTTCGAGGAAATCAGTAGCTTTTAATTTCTTTAGAAAAGTAGGAAAGAATCTATTGAGTTATTTCTTTTGATTTATCTTATAACAAAAAAAGAAGAGAGAACTATATTTACTTATGTTTTTTTTAATCAAGCACTCAAAATGCTTGTTATATATTTCTCGGCTATTCTTCTTGAGATTTTGATTAATTCTATGTATTTTGACTTTTTACTTTAGCATTATTCTACTTCTAATTTTATGTGTATAATGGGTTACATTCGTTTCACTTTTGTTTTCCATAGACATACCAATTTCAGAAATAAAATTCTAAAATTTTGAATAATACTTTCAAATTTACAAACAAAATTCTCATATTGTATTCATTCTAAATGTTTTTAGAATCTAAATAGTTGTTTTTGCATAATTTTAGAAAAGAGATTTAAATATAAACTTCTTTTGGTTTTCTACATAGACATCAAAAGAAAATAAACACAATTTAACTCATTATAGGCACTTATCTAAATATCATATATTGATTTATTATAGACTTCTGCTACCAAAAACCACAAAGACATCAAAAGAAAATAAAATTAATTTAACTCATTATAAGCACTTATCTGAATGATTTATTATAGACTTCTACCCCCAAAAACCACAATGGAGTAAAGACACTCCTCCTCTAACTAATTTCACATTTAAGCAACTATCGTGACAATGCCCATCATGGCTCGATGCAAGATTTCCTTTCTGGCAATGTCCTTCCTTTCCTCTAGCATCCTCCTTTAGAAGATAACTTAACTTCACATCTAGTTCTTATGGAGCCTCCTCCAACAAGTTCCCATTCCACAAGATTGCTTCATCTTTTCCCCTCACCTTTTACCCACCTTCTTTTCCTTTATGAGATACACTATTTCCTAGGAGAGGAAATCTGATCTTGGACTTTTAAATGTGCCCTAAACTATTTCCTAGGAGAGGAAATCTGATCTTGGCCTTTTAAATGTGCCCTAAAGTGTGAAAATATGAAATCCTTTTTCGTGTCTTTTCCTCTGGGTAATTTCTAGTGGCTAGCCTTTATGTAGAATATAATATTTACTTTATTTTTAATAAAATATTTTATTTAATTATTATTATGGTTGGAATATATATAAAATACTTTAAATAAAAATACGAATATTTAAAATAATGGTTAATAAAATATTTAATATATTTAAAATAACGTTTAAAATAAAAATAAAAATAATTATTGAACGAAAAATATAAATATAAATAAACACTAAAAATAGTCAATACCATTGTCAAAATATTTCTTCAAGCAAATCAACGTATACAACATTATATCAAGTTATAATTATTCTTTTCTTGTTTATCACTTTAAAACTTGATTTTTCTATTTACCGCCGAAGAATTCTTCAAAAATTTGATATGGATCACAGAAGTCTCAATTCAATAATCAACCGTATTTTTTACCTAAACTTTCAAAAATACTCCACACAAATTCCTTGACACAATCTAAATTATTCTCCTCTGGTTTATCATCTTAAAAGTTGATTTCTCTACTTAATTTTTTACCTTAATCACCTTAGAAAGTAACCATATATACCAAACAATGAGACCTTAAACACCTTAGAAAGTAACCATATATACCAAACAAATCTCATTGTTGTTTATATATTTTCAGAAAGAAAATAAGCAATTTCAAACATATACCTAATATCGTATAATGATTTCACTCTTATTTATCATCTTAAAAGGTTAACTTATCTGATTTCTCAACTCACTGGTGGATGGTATTTTTTTTACGAGTACGCCTTGGTGGATGGTATTTTTTTTTTACGAGTACACACTTGTGAGTGACCATATGTAGCAAATTAATACATTTTATATTATTAAATTAACATTAACACACCACATATCTACCATTGCCTTATTGCGTAGACATCTATCTTTATATATATATATATAGATATCCCCTACTAGCTACAATACTCCTCCTCTAGCTACAATACTCCCCCTCCCTTCCATAATAACAGGTGCCTGGAAGCTTTGAGAAACACGCAGGCCAATTCATTTGTCAAAAGGAGGCAAAATGCCATTCCACGGATAGTATCATGCCTGCACCGATATCATACCTACACGATTTCTATCAATAATATTGCAGTCCATCCATCTTTACTTTCATTGGCCGTAGAAGATAAAATGCGCTCAAGTTGGGGAGCTTGCCATGGGAACGACATTCCGCTGCATGATGACGTGAGCAGTAAGACATTTGAGATGTGCATACTGCGCAAGACTGTTAGAAGGGGCACCTTGCTGAATGTGCATGGCCGCCCGTCCCAATCGTTAATCTGTACGCATAAAGATTTTAGACCCCATCATGATCTTAAATTCTGAGAAGTCTAAAAGCCCATCGGAGTTCAAATCGTATGTGCTTATCATCTTTTGGCACTCGTCCAGCTTTTCACCCTCTGTGAACCCCAAATTACACAGCACCTGTTGAAGTTCCATGGAGGATATGAACCCGTCATTGTTCATATCATAGATCTTGAAAGCTTCCAATAAATCGTCACACCCGTTGCCATTGCTTGATTCAACTTCTGATGTATCGTCCAGAATAGACTGACACAGCCCAACAAATTCATCAAATGTCAGGCTATCATCTTCCCTCTGAGATTTTGGAATCACAAGACATTTCAAATCATCTTCTGAAATATCTATACCGAGCCGTTTCAAGTAGCGATTCATTTCATTTACAGTCAGCCTCCCATCCCCATTTTCATCGGCCAAATCGTACAGTCTGCGAATTTCATTAGTATCTATACGAAGGGCCATTTATATTGCGAATTAACTGGAGATGTTACTGCAATGCCAATATGGTAACTGCAATCCCGAACTTTCAGAAATTCAGCGATCTCCGGATAGAAAACATATGAAAACACGCTCATATATATGTTACACGCGAAATTGCGATGTCGGTTCCTCAAGATAAAGTTCAGAGGAAACTCACGAGAACCATTGAAGCACAGTTTCAATGTGAAGCGAAATTATCGCGGAAATGGCACGGGAAATCGTGGATGCTCTTACCCTGCCGACATTTAGTCGTTGCAGACACGCTGGACAGTCATCAGCTGCTTGTGATCGTAGACTTTGAATACCGACTCGTGTGTTCCCACGCATCCGCGTGTGGATTCACCTGTAGAGGTTAGGGTTTTAGTCCTCCCTATCCAGATTCAAACCACTAGTATGTGGTTTTACAACCTGTGGAGATTAGGGTTTTGGTCCCTCCTATCCAAATTCAAACATGTGGTTTTCATTTCTGAGGATTGTTTATCTAGACTTGGAAAGTTACGTGAAAGAAAATATGTATCTAACTTTGAATAATAGAAAATAGTTCCACTTTGCACATTTAACCTATTAAATGTGTTATTTGGCATTTGACATACTCCTTTGGTCGTGTTCGAGGGTTTGATGAATTATGTACGTCAGCATCTTTGGAATTTGATATAATATGCGTTATATAAACTTAGATTTTATTGTACGTCTTATGACCAAATACATTATTAATTTAGCAGTTGAGCTTTTAGATAATATAATTTTACAGTTTGACTAAAACTTTTACAGATCAATTGGCTGCTGTGAAACACTATCCTTATACATGGATATTGTGAAATTAAGAAATTCCCTTTTTACTATATATAGTTTTTAGATAATATAATTTTACAATTTGACTAAAGTGTTTACAGATCAATTGGCTTCTGAAACCCTATCCTTTTAAATGGATAATGTGAAATTAAGAAATTCTCTTTTTACTATATATATATATAATTAATGGATATTAATGAAATTAAATTTATTCATTTATTTTTTTAAAATATTAAATTATTATTGAAAATAAGAATAAAGATAAAATATATATATATATAATAATAAGTTAAAATAAAAAACATTGTTTCTAAATTATTGTATTATTAATTATATATATATATATATATATATATATAAATAGATAAAAAACATTGTTTATGAGTGATTTAGTGATGAGTATACCTATTGTGTTTGTTATTCGTGTTGGTATATTCTTTAACAGCTATAGTATGAATATAATTAACTAGGTTTCTTTAATTTATTTTTTAATGTGTTGGGTATAGTGTTTATGGTAATTGGTATATGGAATGTTATATTAGGAGGTGCTCTTTTGATGAAAACTAAAGTCTCAAAAAGATTATACCCGATAGAACTGTGTTGATCTATGTTGTACTTATAGTGGCTTTGTGTAAGATTATCAAGTTGAAATTATATTTATGGTTATATATTTATAAGAGATATGTGATTAGGTTGTTAAACACCATTATACATTGTTCATTTATGTTTATGATGAAATTTGTTATCATATCAAAAACTTTGTATTCAACATGTTTAGAATAGTGAATTCTACCAAGAGGTGTTCTTGGTTGACTAAAACTTCAAAAGGATTATCTTATGGTGTTGTATCCTATGGAGTTGTGTCAAGCTATGTTGTAGTTATATTTGATCCATGCAACATTATCATGTTGAATCTTTGCCGATGGTTGTACATTCATAAAAGATAGACAATTGTATATTCCTTTATGTTTATGGATGAAAATTTGACATATCCAAAGCTTTGTAATCAACGTGCTTGAGAGAGAGTTGTAGGAGATATGAAGAAACTTGGAATCTTTGTATGAGATGATTGACATATAGGTGGAATAAATTTTACCAACATGTGTTTGAAGTCTATTTATATATGTTTTATGCACTATTAATCATGTGGGATGGAACATATACAACTTTATTTGAAAAACAATCAACAACATGAATGCATGATTGAAATTACACTTAATAATGAGGGAAAATATGTAATAAAAACCACATAAATATATTCCAAGGCGTATTTGGGACTAGAAGAGGATGTTTGTTAATTACACTCACAATTCATAAAAGGTTTGATGGTAAAACCAATTTCATAACACTAATTATCTTTTGGATACTGTAACGTTCCAATAACTCAGAGTATTTGAAGTATTTTTTTCCCTTTTCAATCTTTTGATTTATTATTATGTCTCTATACATAAATGGTATAGAGAGTTGTTCTATAGGTAGCAATATGTACTTATTGGAGAATTTGATATATACATACCAGTGTGATGTTAGACATCACAAAGTTGTGACCAAAAACCACGTTCATGCCTGTGGATATCTAAGATTGATAATGATAATGATAATGATAGCGGTTAACGTCCACTGAGACCAAAATGGTCTATCGGACCTATACTTTTTTTAGTTTTTAATTGTCTGGCTCCTCGTTTTTCTTGGCGAGATTGATGTTGTAGCTTTCTTTTTTTTCTCTACGGTCTTCCAACTTCCTTCATCTTGCATCTCTTCTTTTTCTTGCGACATTGGTGTCTTAGCTTCGCGATCTATTGTGTTCGTCCTTTTGAAGATAGTTGGAGAAGAAGTTTGGTCTAGGAGATCTGCTTTGCTGTTAAATGAAGATTTATTTTGTGCGATATTCGAATCCTCATAACTGTTGATGCTTGAGAGGACGGGGCTTTCTCCATGCTTGCCTTGAGAGTTGTTTCTTTCTTGCCCGATTTCTTGTGATTTAGAGTTTTCTTTAGAGAATTCTTCTTTGATGACAGTGTAGTGTTCTTTTTGTGCTCCTTCCCACCATGTAGATCTGTGGTGGTTTTTTCTAGCAGAATTTTTCTGTGAGGCTTTTGGGCAATTTTTCGCTAGATGGCCTGTCTCAAAGCAGGATCGGCATCTGAAGAGGACACTTTCATAATCAAGTTTCTGGTTCCACACATAGTCTTTACTTGTTAGGTTTATTTCAGCTGGGAATCCGGCGCTGAAGTCCATTTCTACACAGATGCGTGCATAGGTGGTTCTGGCATATTCCTCTGTTTCTGGGCACCTGCAGTAAAATTTTCCAATTGCATTTCCAATGGCTTTTAGCGAGGAGAGATTCCAGAGATGCAAGGGTAGGCTTGGCAATCTCACCCAAACTGGTGCTGAGGTTATGACCGCTGTTGAGGGGTCGAATGATGGGTTCCATGGCTTCATGAATAGGCCTGAGTTTTCCCAAAACCAAGGGCCGGAATCTAGAATACATTGTCTGCTTTCAGGATTTTCAAAATCTACTATAAAGAAACCCCTAACACAGGGGTAGATATTAATTTCATCAGAAATGACAGGCTTCCATACCTCCGAGATCCAATTGTGGAGAGCTGTCAGCTACGGCCAAAAACCATTGAACCGGCAGATTAGGGCACTTTCGGAAAACTTCAAAGCCTCATCGAGTGAGGCCTGGACCACCTGGACAGTGGGAGTTGGGGCTTCACTGACGATATGGGCAGGAGCTTGCCCTCCAGAAGCAGATGGAACTGAGCCAACAGCTATTTTCGCGAAGCTGGGAGCCATATTTTCCCGTAGAAATAAGGCAGAAGATTAGATCCAGATCTAGCCGCAGAAAATAAGGCAGAAGATTAGATCTAGATCTAGATCTAGCCGCAGAAGGTTAGATCTAAAACCCAGCCAAAATTTAAAGTAACTTCAAACCTTAGTATGCGGCTGAGGTTGCGGCAAGAAAATATGGCAACAAACGATCGTAAGTTGACGCAGAGATGAGCCGCAGAAATAAAAAATTAGATCAAGCCGCGGAGATATATTGAACCGCACGGAATATTGAGCGAGCTGCAGAGACCACCGAGCCGCAGAGCCGTAGTGAGCCGTAGAGCCGTAGAATAGAAAGAATTATACAAACGATCGTAAGTTGGCGATCGTAAGTTGACGCAGAGATGAGCCGCAGAAATAAAAAATTAGATCAAGACGCAGAGATTACTAAGAACATGATGATTTGTGGACCATTAAGGAGAATTGTAATAGTATAAGTTATGCTTAAGCACTAGAACAAGTTTATAAAAAGGTCATCCACTTGATGCAATACTTTACAATTTACATTAATATTCCATAAATTAGAACAGTTTGTGATCAATTTTATGATAGGCTCATCATCTCAAATGCAATGCTTTTATTGGTGCACTGATTACATAATGGTGTACAATGGTTATTATATATGGTTATATTATATATGAGTATACCAACAAAATGAGTAAAGGGGAATGTAAAAAACTATGAAGCATGAAAATAATATTTAATGAGCTTTTAAGATTGAAACGATAATGTGCATATTGTAATTTTTAACTCTATAAAGTTAGTTATTATAAAATGATCCTTAATAAAGCAAGAAAATATGTAATGGTACAAAAACACATTAATATAGAGATTTTACTTTAGAAACCCAAATTGCGAAAGAAAAAATATTTTTAGTATATTATTATTTACAATATTACAATAAAATTCATATAAATTATGGTATCCATAAAACACCAATCCATTCAACCAGAGTTTCATAACTAGAATTATAAAACCTTGGACTAAATGATTCAGATTCTCTCAGCTACCATAATTAACCAAGATATTTTACTTTTGTGGTGTTAGGAGAATATCATCTAAAAGAATATAAACAAAACCACTTGTGCATACTTTAAAGAAGAGGAAATATAATGATTAACATCAAATCAATGGACACACACACATTTGATAATCAAATTCACCTAGTGTGGGTTACATCTCTGAGCCTGATGTCAAGATTGGGGAGGCCACTTCATTAAATGTTGCAAAATTGTGATTAGTACATGGTACATTCTTTGTCATTAAAAATATAAACTTCCTCAATTATAGTGGCATGTCTCTCCACAATATGTTCTTCCATAGGAACTCTCACTCATATGGGCCCCCCTTCATCATGACAAGATAATAATTTCTCACATGACGTGACATACAAGTATCATTCAACATGATGGTAATGAGGATCTCAACAACAAAAACATCGTCTTAGCAAATCAAAAGAAATACATGGCATCACTGCATCATATACCTCCATTTTCGGGGATGTCTTGAAAATGCAAATCTTTGTTGATGAAATGGACTCCACTGTTGAATTTTTTGTGTGAAATTGTGTCAAACAACTATAAACATGGCATCTTTCCGACAAGGATTCCTTCCTGGAGATGGGTATAAAATTCGTTGTTCAGATGAAAATTTTGAGCACACCACTACGCTCCTTGTAAAATTCTAAGAAAAATGACTATAAATTCGACATCATTCTACCTCTCTAAAGCATTAAACTCCAAGGGAATCTTTTAGATTCTTCAAGATTTTGTAAAAATTCTTTGTTGTTGACTCCTTGAAATTATGCTACTTAGATGGGTAAATGTACTGCACCATCACGTTCCCTTTGAAATTCTGATTCATTTGATTATAAACTTGCCATGATTTTGTCACTGTGAATTTTTTCTTTTGGATTCTTCACTAATTCTACATGGAATATTATATGGAATATTCATATATATGTTAATTAAATTGAGTCACTTTCTTTTTAAAATATCAAATTTTATATTAAAAATAAAAATTATATATAGAATAATAAATCAAAATTAGAAACAATGTTTCTAAGTTATTGCATTGTTAATTTAGTTTATATTTTTTATTTGTTTTCTTTTTAAATAATAAATTAACATTAAAAACACTGTTAGTTTCTAAGTGATGAATATAGATATACTTTCCATACATATATTGCGTTTGTTAATGGTGTGTTTAGGTATGTTATTTATTTGGTGTTGGATGAATATAATTAACTATATTTCTATAATTTATTTTTTAATGTGTTGGGTGTAGTGTTTATGGTATTGTTTATATGAAAAGTTATTTTTGGAGGTGTTTTTGTTAAAAACCAAAGCATCAAAAAGATTATGCTATGTAGAACTTTGTTGATCTATGTTGTAGTTATAGTTACTTTGTGTAAGATTATTAAATTTAATTTCTATTTATGGTTATATATTTATAAGAGATATGTAATTGTTTTGTTAAATATCATTGTATGTCTATTTATGTTTATGATGGAAATTTGTTAGTGTTGGAACATCCATAGAGGTGGTAGTTAAATGATTTTCTTTATTAATGAAATTACCTTGTGATGTTATCATTATTAGTTTTTTTGTTTTATCTTTTTTATCATCAAGACTAATGCCAAGCAACAAATAAAAGAGTACACAAGATGTAGGCATGATGTCAGGGAAAAACCCCACTCTAGGGGAAAACCTAGTCAAAATTCTTCCTTTAGTAGATTCAAGATGAGGCAACCAAAACCCTTACAACTTAGAATCGAGACTATGTCCATCAAGTCATCCTCTTTTCACTTCCTCACTTTGTTCACACCAAACTATGTTTGCACTGAGACCTTCTTACTTTAGAATAATCTAACTATAATACTTCCGAACTGAGATCATTATAGTGCCACTAAACTAAAATGACACCTAAACTGTAATACTAAAGTAGCATTGAGTCATTGTTACATACCACCGAAATTATGTGACCTTCAAACCCTTCTTACTACGATAGTTTTAAACTATGGTAACACTGAATCATGAGAGCACCAAACTGAAGTTAACATAGCACTGAATTGTAGTTTCTATATCCTATCTGAGCTCCTACAATAACACCGAAAAACTTGTCTCTTGTCCGAACTTGTTGTCTTTGTTATGTCACTAAAAATTTCTCTCTAAAATCCAATCTTCTGTTCATCCTAAATGAGCCGACATGTATCTTGAATAAATGTGTCTTTATATTGAGCTGACATGTGTTCTTTTGAGGCCAAATTTGAAGGAGACTTTGGTGGAGTCATTAACCAATAAACAATTGACTTTGACCCACATAGATATTCTTAAAACCTACAATGGAGGCTTGAACTATAATAGTTGACCCAAGCATGAAACCCTGCATGCTTTAATAAGCTAATTCAATAGTAATAAAATTTATTTTTGCTTTTCTTTTGACAAGTATATTACATTTTGACTTTAGGTACAATTATGAAGACCGAACCTAGTTACATTTTTCAATGCTCTCTCTTAACTAGGGAGGTATTCATATTTGAATATAACCAAAGAAGTACATGGAATATCTCAAACCACATCATCTATGAAAAATTTTAGGCACCACAATGCCATGGACTAGATTCCTGACCAGGGAAATCTATCCATTCATCTCTCAACAATTTAGGCACTGTAATACCACGGACTAGATTCCTGATCAGGGCAATATATCTAAGGTGGTTCTAAGATGGACTCAAGATTTTAACCTCTATAGGTACCATCAGGATTACTTGCAAATGATCAACCTAGGGATCAGGTGTATATCCAAAATCAGAGATCTATATCTAACACTACCTTTTGAACTTTGGGACCTAGAGATCAATATAAAGTGTCATCCAAATTTCCTCCCAAGGAATGCTTCACTTACAAAGCCTCAACACTCTTTGATCCAACAGGTCAAGGATAACCAATCTCTCCAAATCAAACTGATTGGTAACCAGCATGCTATCAAAACCTTCAAGAGATTCACCTGTACAAAGACAACCCCAATCAATAATTTACTTTCACATGTACATAATTGAATACGAACCTTCAGGGTCTTCTAGACAAAAAAGGTTGCTTCTCAACATAGTAGGAATATCAAGTAAATCTTGGAAAAATATTCCTCAATCATACAATTTCCTTTCCTACTTCATATACAACAACATATCTTCAAAATAATTCTCCAATCAAAACTATGTTATGTCCTCCCTCTAAACCAGAGAGCTTCACTTATCCATACTCCCTCTTAATCATAGGGAGATCTTTATTATTCAAGCTCCCTCTTAACCCAGGGATATAAACTTATTTTCTTCGATTTCAGAGAATATTTTATGGCTTCCAATCATTTCATCAGAATTATTATCATCCATATCATGCTTATCACATCAACGAACATCTTCACCATATTGAAGATTGTGTACCTAGAAAACTTATATAGTGAGTACAACCAAATCTCTAGAAGCATGAAGTTCGCCATATCAAAATTACAAAAGCATTTCAACTTTATATATATCTGATACCCAAACTTAATTATAAACAAGGGACACATACTCTTCATCATCTTGCCAGGGACTTTGTCATAAGCCCTAAACTAATTCATAACAACTTTCATTACATCTAAGGTTTCAATATTTCTTCTAAAGGTATGACATACCATACTATAACATATAGAAAACCCTAAAAATAATCCAAACAAATATAGATCTACAAGGCCTCTAAAAACCTTCAGAATTCATATGTTAGACTTACCACTAGGGTTTCATACAAAAAAAAGAGAATGAATCAATCAAAACCAATCACAGCTTAATCAACAGCGTGACTAGCATCTACTAGGGTTTGATCTTTGCCATAGATTTTCTCATAATCTCAACAATCACTATGTAGATTCATAGATTCCAGATTGTCTTATCACACATACTTAGAGAAATTAACTACTACTAGGGTTTATCTGTAAGATCCTATATTTTGCAAACAACATCATCCTAAACCATAAAAATTTCACTAGGGCTTGTTTCCAAACCCTAGGACTCATGATCATTAACACGTGGTCAACACATATATTTAGCAATTCATCAACATATCATAAGCACATCATATGTTAGGCAATATTAATATGTTAAACATATCCCGACCTAGAACAGACTAGGGTTTCAACCAAATGGGCACATACCTAGTGTTTCATTCTTAGGACTCTAAATACATACTAAGGGTTTTTATTATAGACCCAACCAAACCTTAAGGATCTAGGGTTTCATAACATAGCAAAAAAAACACTAAAATACAAAAACTTAAAAGGTTCGGGATTTTAGTCAATCATCATTGAACCCTAACAAGCTAGGGCTTTCATGATTACACCAAGACCCCAAACATGAAATCATCAATTAAAGCATACCCTTAGGTTAGGGTTTTCCAAAGAACATGTATATGTTTCTACAAAATCAATTAAGAATAAAAGGGGGGTAAACTTATCAAGTGATGACTCACCAAAAACAAGAATCAATATGATTCAATATACATAGACATAACAATGTTAGTAAATAGATTGTCAAAAGAATAAACATTTATTATAAATATATCAATGTTTTGTAGTTTAAAGCATACATTTGTTTCTTCACAAACCTTGTAGAGACTCCTTGAAGTGCCATGATATTTTGTACTTGTAACAAATACTTCTAGAATATGATGTTAGATCTCAATCTATATTTTCTAACAATGGAGGATGGAATCCTTTATAAAAATAAAATTTATCTTTCCTTCTAATTAATACTAAGATTTTACTTGACATCCTATATTACTTTATAAATCCTAGAAGATAAGGGTTAAGGCTCCTGTATGTTCTAGACTAGGATTGTGTGGACCATATAAGATAATAAAAGCTCATAAATATTCGTACCTTAAACTTCTTTAATTGAGAGATCAATGTTTCATAGGATTTTGACAATCTTGTTGGAAACTGTAAACACATTGTTAGAAGACTAAAGCATAGAAATCATAATACTTACTTGAGTTCCTTGAGCTGGTTCTTTGTGCTTTCCAAACTTCAGGTTCTCCTCCAACTGAATACTTCTTGTAGTTATAGATACGTCAAATCATTGGTGGATTTCCATAGGAAGCTATTCCAAGATCCTTTTCCTCAACAAGTTGTAGACTAAATGTGCTACTTTACTGTATATTCATATCACAGTTTCAATATTATCACTTATTCAACACTGAGTGCTTCTATTGAAGAATCGAGGGCAAATGGGTTTAATGTGATTATTCTAGACTTGATAACATTTTGTGAATTTATTTTGCAATTTATCTTAGCTTGATCTTCTTCTTATTATTAGTGTGTGTGTTTTCTTCCTCAAACTGCTACCAAAACAAAGAGACAAGAACATAAGATGTTTGGTATTTTTCTAGGGCAAAAACCTCTCCCTCTTGGACAGGAAAACCCACACGAAATTATTCTTATGGAGATTCAATTGATGAACACCAAGACCATGACACTTGAACCTCTTAGCCACTCCAAGATCAAGACACCATTCTTCTTCCTTGTCACTGTTGATATCATCATTATTTCTACACTATTAAGATCTTTGTTGCTGCAACTTTATTGATGTACTCTCACCAAGGTCTTCACCATACCACTGAGATCTTCATGAGGTCTGCTCATGGATTCACTGAGATCACGACTTGTCTTATCATAGCTATTCCTTCACCAAAATCATGGTTGCACTCTTACATAACATGTCTTCACTAATGCGTTGAATTATGTGTCTTATCTTCACTAGGATTATAACTAAGAACTTTATCTACATTAGGATCATGATTGATGTCAGGATAATAGTGATGACTGTGTCTATACTTCACCAAGATCCTTCTAAAGAATGAAACAATTACTCTAACCCTGTGACTAGCCTGAGATGGCAGAGAGATATGTGAGGTCTTCATTTCAACTATCACTGAGATTTCACTTTACCATCCTTCACCAATCCGAGATACTATCCTCTACCATCTGAGATTCAGTCTTGTACCATCCGAAATACAATTTTGTACCATCCAAGATTCTACCTGCACCTATTTGAGACTTTTAGAACCTTCCCTAAGATTTCTTCTTGTCTTTTTTGGATACCACAACTGGGTATATATAGTGGTTGTGTCTCTAGTTCGAATCTATTCAGGTGAACGAACATGTTATCTAGTCATTAATATATATATTTTTGTAGGCCGACATGATCTCTTCTCGTTTCTTTGTTTCTATGCTTCTTCGTTAAAGGATGGTGCTTGTCTTAGAGGGTTGCTTGACACTAGGTTGACTTGTTTTTATTACATAGATGCTCAAGAAGAGCTTCTTCAATATAATTTTGAATCTTTGACTTTCCTATACCTATAGAATGAGAAAGAAACTCATTCATATAATTTATAAAAATAATAATTATTTTTCTTGACAAGTAGAAAGATCAAAATTACAATGAAAAATACTGAACCTAGTTACCCTTCAATGCTCCCTCTTAACTAGGAAGGTATTTACAATGGTACTTGGTTATTCTCAATATGAATAATTTCTCATAAGAAGAATCAGATTGGTAATCCCATCTGTATAGCATCATATCAATCAACATTGTCATAGTGAAAGGCCTTCACTAACAACTCCATCTCTCTATTATGCCATAAGCTACAATGTTGGCGAGACCAATGATTTATAGACACCTCGGTTATTGTCTCTCAAGGCACATACCCGCCCGGGTGTTCACTGAGTATGACCTTCTAGGACTATTCTTATCTTGGGTTCCTAGCCCTCAAAGAATACCGGTCCTCTTGCCTACTCTTGTCTTGGATACCCTACACATCCTCAAAGAGTATTAGATGCCAACTGATTACCCAATCCTTGGATTCTTTCTTCCCAAGTGAAGACAAGAATGTTGTGTCTATCATGTGTATACTTTTCCATTCATGCCCTTCATCTAGACTTAAGGTTGTTAGTCCTGGTCTAGTGCATTACACATGACATGGAGAAACACAATTGTCACTCCTTTGTAATTAGGGGTGATCTTAATTCAAACACCCTCTTGATTAGGGACCTATTAGAGCTCCCTCTTAGCTCAGGACTCTTCTATACATCAACATCTTCTTCTTCATGGGTTCTTCAGGTGCTTGATCAACTTCTCTCCTTGATGTCATGAAATTTAGTTGAGCATCTTTCTTGCAGGTCAATAGCCATCAATCACTTTCCTTATTATTCCGTCATGTCATTCCTTTCTTTAGGGAAAGCAGCCTTCTTCGCATAGATATGGAACTTTATTCATATGCTTACTTCTTTTCTCTCCATGCACCTTTCAGGAATTTCCATCCACCACATGGATGCTAGTTGTACTTGTGCTTACAAATTTTGTGTTAGTATCCCCGCATGAGTTCATCCATATATTATTCAAGAAATCAAAACATTAAATCAAATTGTACCTTTTGAGATGGTTCTTCATCATGAAATATTCTTGTAGTTATCAATATCCTGCATACATATTGACACATCTCCTAAAGATATCTATTCTCAAGGGTCTTCATATTTTTCATCAGAGTCTTCATATACTTCTAGGAGATTTTCTAGTCCAATCTTCTTGATCTTTTGGATGTTGATTTCCTTCATCATGGTTACATATTGATCTCTTCCTTCCTCACACATTCCATTCACATGATCTTTCAATTATAGTTTCTTAATTGTAGTCAACCACCTCATAGTTCATATGAGGACATATTATGTTGATTTCATCTAGAGTGACTTATACCTTCCTGCATCTTTTTAGAGCAGGAGATCCCTTACTATTGATCATGCTTATTAGTATAGAAGTGATGATCTATATTCCCTACAACCATATGACATGACATTATAAAATTTCATATATACCTCATTTTACCTTTAGGTCATCTAGGCTTCTTCCGACAGCTTCCTTGATTGAAGATATCTTCAATCCCTTGATCTGCTTCATCTCATCACATAATTATCTCATGGATTCCATAAGTTGGATTTCATGTTGAAACACTTTCTTCCTCTCTAGATTGGTGAACCCTACGATGACGATTCCATTAGAGAATTTTTTAGGACCATGTATATCCCCAACTGGCAAATGTTTCCTTTTCAACTTGATGTATGATGAGCCTTAGATGACTCCTCTCTTCAATGTTCACAGAGGTTGACAAGGGCCATATATCCTACATGTTTGTCTACCATGGATTTTTTCCTTCATGATTCCCATGGTGATGTCACGATCTCTTGTTTCTAATGCTTCCATGATGCCATGATGCATCTTATTATCATTGTCATATCTTATAACACAAGATTTAGGAGCTTATGATAGGACCCATTTGTGAGGGAGACTATCTTACTCATAGGACAGATTTGATACTCCCTCTTTCCTTGGCCCTTTTCTTTAGCTTCCTTCATATTTCAATGATATGAGCTTCCAAAATCTTTCTATATCATTGAATCTTCACTATACTTATTTTTCCTTTGCTTGAAGACCAACCTTGATTTTCCTTTTCTTTCTTATCAATGATGACTACCTTCTTATCATATTTCCTAGATCTCCAAATTGAAATCTCATGAAGACATTCCTTCATTTTGATGTCTTCAATCAGGTTTAAATGAGATGATCTTCGTTACTTTGTTTCAGAGAGTATATCTTATAGTACTTCACATATCTCTTTTATGTCTCCTTTCTTGCTGCATAGGAATGAGAGAACCTTAAGAGTTCTTGTTGGCATTATGATACAGGTGTTTTCCTTGATGGAAACACACATATATGATGAATGATGGTAGTTCATAGTGAAACATGTTAATAGCAAAGGATTACAGATCAGATTCTAGAGATCAAAGAAAGAGAATGGTTTAATAAGTATACACCGGTTCACTTTGTCCAATCAGCCTACACACGGGAGTTAATAGAACAAAAGGAGTGTATACGTATGCATGCACTTTCATAGGAAGAAAAGCATGTATGGGACGGAAAATAAAGATTTTGGTCCGAGGTATTGAGAGAGGATCTAAGTATATAAGAAGGTGAAGATCAAAAGGCTAGGTGTGAAAGTAATGAATATCTTATGAGGAGTTAGATCAAAAGAAGATATGCATGTTATGGGTTTCTGGTGCTTTGCTTGATTTGATCTAAGTATGCACCTGAGTGTTTGATGATGGATGCGATCTAATGATGGATCAGGATCATAAGACTTGAAATGAATTATCATTATGTGGTCTGATCATGGATAGTCTAGATCTTAATGCTAACACATGTTTTATTCTATAAATGTTCGGATATGGTTATGACTGAAGTCTGTAAAAGTTGTGAAGTTTTAAGTCAGTATTTGCATATCTATATGTTGGTTCACTTTGATAAAAGGGCGTATACACGCTGGTTCGATACTTTGAAGTAGCGTATACATTATGAAATATGATTTTTGAAGTTCCAATTGGTTCTAGTTGTTGATGCAGAGTTTTTGGTTCTGCCCTGTGGTCTAGTGACTGTGTTCTGGTGATAGTGATCTAATTGTTTAGATTAACTAATTTTTGGCTGATGTAGTTTGAGTTTCAAAGTTTTTGATGGGTCCAGTATGAAACTTTGATGAAACGAGGCCTTCATTTGTATTTTTGTGTACCAGGGGAATCCGATCTAAAAATTAATGAAACATGGTCCCTGGATGAAGATAGAAGGTCGTAGCCTTCTGCAGGCTAGTGCCTACGTACTAGTAAACATATTGGCTAATACAAGAGCTAGGAGGTTGTGGCTCCCTTCCAGTAGAAGATGTAAAATGAGAGAAGGTTGTATCCTTCTACAGGTGGGTGCCTATATACTTGTATGAGTCTGCACCATTACAAGATTGTAAACAGGTTTTTCTTATACTAAAAGAAGATAGAGATGATAGAAATAGGTGGTTTTTCTTCTGCATTGGTTTCCACCTTAAATCTTGGTGTTCATTTTTGTTTCTTATCTGTGATGGTTTATTCTATTATTACTACAAATGGTTACTATTTAAATGGTTAATGACATACTGTTGCATTGATTAAATATCAACATATGATGAATTAACTGAATCATAAGTTCACAGGATATACGTTGGTTGCCTTAAACACAGTTGCGTGCACACGCAGGTTTCCTTCATTGAAGTAGAGTATATAAATCTAAGTATGAAAAGAAAAATTTATTGGTTTGTAAATATTGATTCACCCCCCCACCCCCGGGCCCCCCACTCTCAGTATTGTTCCCAAAATTTCCCTCCCATGAATTCAAAGGAGACCTTTGATATGTTTACTGACTTATCTTAACTATGAGGATAATTACATTCTTCCTTCTTCCATGCAAGGACCTTTAAGTGATTTCATATGAATCCTATGAGTCTTCTTGATGCATTCAAACAATGCTTCTCCTTCATAGACATTTTTCATAGACATCAATGATTTATCTTTTCTATGAGGATTATGACAATCCTCCTTATTCTATGAAAGGACTTTTGATTATCTAACTAATTTATAAATCCCCTTGCAATCATGAAATCTTTTAACCAAGTTTGATTATAATATTCAAAGATACTTACTAGGTGTGTGAAGAGCAGATCTTCACCTTGATGCTTATTTTTCTTGAGTTGCCCATCATTAGTATCCTTTCAACACTACTTCCTTGGAGGCCTTATAGCACAATGACATCAGAGGTCTTGACATCACCGAGATTGCTTCACGGCCTTCCCAATTATTTTTTTGAGATATTTTTATTTCAACATATTGTTGATATGTTAGTGATACTATGATTTGATTTGAGCACCATGCTATTGAGATCATAATCATAGACATAATTCGAGACTATGATAAGTATATTGGTATGACACTGCATAATGATGTTTGTCTGCATTGTGTAGAGAGGCAATGTATTGAGAGCCCAAACTTGTCAACAAATAATGTAACTGAACTGTGGGTGACAATGTATAGATAGAATTTCTCATGACTAAAACTGCCTTGATGTAATAACTATACTAAGACAATGAAGTAATCATGGATTGTAAGATTTTCTCCTTAGATTACTTTTGAAATATATAGATACCTAAGACTATCTTTTATGGCATGGACAAAGTTCAGTGACCAAGAACTGAGACTCACTGACAGACTTCATCAAACTGAGAAATTGCATGACTATAATTATGACTGTTGTTAACCTGCTTGTTGTATACTTTCTCCTTTAATTATTTCAACCTGCTTTGACATCCTTGAAGACAAATCCTTGTGTGTCTCTTTCTCTTCCGTTCATTTGACTTTAGCACCTTAGCTTTGATACCATGTTGAAGAATCTATGGAAAATGGATTTAATGTGATTCTTCTAGACTTGACAACAATTTGCGAAGTTCTTTTTTAATTTATCTTAGCTTGATATTCTTCTTATTATTAGTGTGCATGTTTACTTCATCAAAATTCTACCAAAACAAAGAGACAAGAACACAAATTGTTTAGCATTCTATCAGGGCCAAAACCTCTCCCTCTTGGAGAGGAAAAACCATACGAAATGCTTCTTATGGAGATTCAATTAACGAACACCAAGACCATAACACTTTACCCTCTCAGCCACTCCAAGGTCAAGACACCATTCTTATTCCTTGTCACTACTGATATCATCATTATTTCTGCACTATTGAGATCTTTGTTGCTGCAACTTTATTGATTTACTCTCACCAAGGTCTTCACCCTACCACTGAGATCTTCATGATTTCTACTCTGCGATTCACTTATATCATGACTTGTCTTATCATAGCTATGCCTTCACTGAAATCATGGTTGCACTCTTTCATAACATGTCTTCACTAATGCACCGAATTCTGTGTCTTATCTTTACTGGGATTATAACTAAGAACTTCATCTCCATTAGGATCATGATTGATGTCATGATAATAATGATGACTGTGTCTATACTTCACCGAGATCCTTATGAAGGCTGAAAAAATTACTGTAACCCTGTGACTAGGCTGAGATGGCAGAGAGATATGCGAGGGCTTCATTGTAGCTATCACCGAGACTGCACCTTACCATCTTTCACCTATCCGAGATTCTGTCCTATACCATCTGAGATTCAGTCTTGTACCATCCAAGATACTGTTTTGTACCATCCAAGACTCTACCTTCACCTATCCAAGAGTTTTAGAGGCTTCACTGGGATTTCGTCTTGTCTTTTACGGATACCCCAACTAGGTATATATAGTGGTTGTGCCTCTAGTTTGATCTTACCTGTTCAGGTGAACTGACATATCATCTAGTCATTAATATATATATTTTTGCAGCTCAACATGATCTATTTTCATTTCTTTGTTTCGAGGCTTCTTCTTTAAAGGATGGTGCTTGTCTTGTAGGGTTGGTTGACACTACGTTGACTTGTGTTATTACATAGATGCTCAAGAGGAGCTTCGTCAATATAATTTTGACTCTTTGAATTTCCTAGACCTATAGAATGAGCAAGAAACTCATTCATATAATTTATAAAAAAAATAATTATTTTTCTTGAGAAGTAAAAAGATCAAAATTACATTGACAAATACCGAACCTAGTTACCCTTTTCTTCAATAGCTTCAACAAATCAATGAGACTGAATTATTTTTCATGACTATCACTATGAATTCTTCAATTTCTGAAGTTGTTTTTAATTTTCAAACTCAATTCCTTAAGATAATTCGAATTATCCTATTTTTGGAATTTCTTTACTGTGATGAAAACGAACTTACTTATGAGATATCACTTGAAGTAAAACCTCATCACTTGATTTGTCTTCTTGAAACCTTTTCTGTAATCTAAGTGAAATATCATTCCTTGAATATGATTTGTCCGGTCCTCATACTATTGCAAATTGATCCGAACTTGTCACCTTGAATAATACTAGAATCATCCTTTTTCTTCAAGGTGTGAATGAACTAGCTCACTGTAATCTCCTATCCATGTTTTCAATATACCTCAGAATATTAGCTCAAAAATGTTTTAGGGATCTTGATCTCGATCTTTAATGTAAACAAAACTTCTTACTAAGAATGCTTCAAAGATGTATGACTATTCTTCAAACTTCCTTTAACCTTGACCATAACTCTAATACCATGTTGGAAAATCCATAGAGCTGGTAGCTAAATGATTTCCCTTATTAATGACATTATCTTGTGATGTTATCATTATTATTATTAGTTCTTTCATTTCATCTTTTCTTATCATTAAGACTATGTCCAAGGAACAAATAAATGAGTACACAAAATGTAGGCAAGATGCCAGGGAAAAACCCCCCTCTAGGGGAAAATCCAGTCAAAGTTCTTCCTTCAGTAGATTCAAGATGAGACATCCAAGACCCTTACAACTTAGACTCGAGACTACCTCCATCAATTCATCCTCCTTTCACTTCTTCACTGTGTTAGCACCAAAATGTGTTTGCATTGAAACTTCATCATATCACCGAGACCTTCTTACTGTAGTATCACCTAACTTTGATACATTTGAATTTATATCGTTGTAGTATCACTGAGCTAAAATGACACCCAAATTTTAAGACTGAAGTAGCACCGAGTCACGGTTACATATCACCGAAATTATGTGACCTTCAAACCACTCTTACTATGATATTTTTTAATTGTGGTAGCACTGAATCACGAGAGGACCAAACTGCAGTTAACATAGCACCAAAATGTAATCTTTATACCCCATCCGACCTCCTGCAATAACACCAAACAAATTGTCTCTTGTCTAAACTTGTTGTCTCTATTATGTCACTGAAACTTCCTCTCTAAAATGTGAGCTTTTGTTCAATGTGAAATATAAGCTTCTAGGCTTGTACTTATAATTGGTCATCCATCCTAAATGAGTTGACATGTATCATGAAGAAATGTGTCTTTGTATTGGACCAACATGTGTTCTTTTGACAATAATTCTTTTGAGGTTGACTTTAAAGGAGACTTTGAGGAGGTTGATTTGAGGATGATCAAGGAGACTTTGATGGAGCAGTCATTAACCAATAAAGAATTGACTTTGAACCACATAAATATTCCTAAAGCCTACAATGGAGGTTTGACCTATAACAATTGAGCCAAGCATGAAATTGATGTTTTGACACATCAATTCAATAATAATAAAATTTATTTTTTCTTTTCGTTTGACAAGTATATTACATTTTGACTTTAAGTAAAATTATGAAGACCAGGCCTAGTTACATTTTATAATAGTTAACATATGAAGAGCTTTTCCTTCAACATGTTTAGAATGGTGAGTTGTACCAAGAGGTGTCCTTGGTTGACTAAAATTTCAAAAAGACTATGTCTTATGGAGTTGTGTCAAGCTATGTTGTAGTTATATTCAATACATGCAACATTATCATGTTGAATCTTTACTTATCATTGTACATTCATAAAATATATGCAATTGGATTTCTAACCATTATTGTGTATTCCTTTATGTTTATGGATGAAAATTTGACATATCCAAAGATTTGTAATCAACATGCTTGAGAGAGAGAGTTGTAGGAGATATGAAGAAAATTGGAATCTTTGTATGGGATGATTGATATATAGGTGGAATAAATTTTACCAATAGATGTTTGTAGTCTAATTAGTTATGATTTATTCATTATTAATCATGTGGCATGGAACAAATACAACTTTATTTGAAAAACAATCAACCATATCGATGCATGATTGAAATTGCACTTAATAATGAAGGAAAATATGTAATAAAAACCACATAAATAGATTCCAAGGCTTATTTTGGAATAGAATTAGAGGAACATTTAACCCATTTTTTGGTTGCATATTTGTCAATTACACTTAAAGTTCATAAAGGTTTGGGTGGTATAAACACTTTCACAACACTAAGTATCTTTTGGATACTGTAACGTTAACTAACTCAGAGTATTTGAAGTAATTTTTTCCCTTTTCATTTTTTTTGATTTATTATTGTGTTGGTATACATAAATGTCCAAGGTGTTATAGAGAGTTGTTTATATGTAGCAATATGCACTTAGTGGAGAATTTGATATATCTATACAATTTGATGTTAAACATCATAAAGTTGTGACCAAGAGCCACGTTCATGCCTATGGATATCTAAGATTACTAAGAACATCATAATTTCTGGACCATTGAGGAGAATTGTAATTGAATAAGTTATGCTTAACCACTAGATAAAGTTTATAAAAAGGTATGTGTATCCCTTTTTTTTCTTTTCTTTAGCATAATAGGGGTTATAGGAGCACATGATTAACAAACCAAGGTAGTAATTCCTATTGTTTCTCTACACCAAAATGACTTCTTAGTACTCACATATTTTATTAATGAATCTGCAATATTCTTCAACGTGTCCATATTTGCTAATAGCACCATCTTGTCTTCAATCATGTCTCTCACAAAGCAAAACTGAACATTAATATGCTTTGTCTTAGAATGATAAGTTAGGTTCTTCACTAGGAAAATTTCATTTGGCTGCCATAATCTATCATTATAACCTACTATACCAATCTAATACTTAAACATAATAATTGTAACCATACTATTTCCTTGCTTGTGCCTCTCACATATTCAATTTTTGTAGTTAAAAGTACAACTACAGACCATATTTTTCTCATTGACTGATTTCTCCTCCAAATATGTTAAACGCATACCCACTTGTAAAATCTTCTATGATCTATACCTCTAACCCAGTATGCATCAACAAATCCATGTATTCCCAACACTCTATCCAATGTTAGTCTTCCTTGGTAGCACAACCCATAACTAGTATTACCATACAAATACTTGAAACCCCTCTTTACTTCTATCTAATGCTCCATCCCTTATTTTGACATATACCTACACAATACTCCCATTTCTTGTGCAATGTCCTATATAGTACAAACAATTGCATACATAAAACTTCCAAATACACTAGCATATGGAACAAAGGATGTGTCTTATTCCACTTCCTATGTATTGGGACACTAAATTGTAGATAACTTTATTCATGTAGGAATAGGGACCTTTATTATTTTACATTCTTATATATTAAACCTTTGTAATATTGTGTCAACTTACTTCCTTTGATTTAACTAGAGTTTCTTGTTTGATTGATCTATTTTAATTTCCATGCCCAAACTAAAATTTGCAACACCAAGATCCTTCATGTAAAATTTAGAGGAAAATTGATTTTTCGCTTCGTAGATGATTTCCATATCATTTCCAACCAACAACATATAATCTACATATAAGAACAAGTAAATAATATGATCACCAACTAATTTGAAATACTCATAGGAATCCTTTATAATTTTTGCAAAGCCACAACCCAATATATAATCATCAAAATTTTATACCACATCCTTGTTGATTACTCTAAGCTACATAAGAATTTTTTAACCTGCATATCATATATTTCTTTCCCTTCACCACAAATACTTTTGGATAATTTAGGTATGTTTCTTCTTCTACATTCCATGTAGGAATTTTGTCTTCATGTCCATCTATTCTAATTCAAAATCGGAAGTAGGAGTAATAGATTAAAAAACTCTAATAAAAGTTAACATGGTAATAAGAGAAAAGATATCACGAACATCAATTCCCTCTACCTGGGAATCACCTTTTCCTACTAACTAATATTTGTATTTTTCCATGTTTCCTTATGCACATAACTTCTTCTTATACATCCATTTGTTTTTAATGGAATTTCTTCTAGATGGTAATTCCACTAGATCCATGCCGAATTTTTTCTAAGGCTATATTTTCTTCAACCATAGCCTTTGTCTAGCATTTTCCATCCTTTGAATTCATTACCTCCCTCACAGTTTTAAGATCATCATCAATAATAAAATAAATATAAATTTTAATGTAAATCTGGTAGTGTATACCTTCCAAGTTTCCTTCTTTCTTGAACTGATCTCTTGAATAATGGACTATCTGTTTCTTCTTATTCTTACTCATGCTCTTCCATAGAGTTTAATCCTCCATCCTTTAGTTAAAACCATACCTTCTCTAGTTATTTCTCCCTTCGTAGGACTTCCTATTTGAAAAAATCCTTTATTTCTCTAAAAACCACATCTTGACTATACACAAACTTCTTAGTTTCTATGTTCCAAAGGTTATAACCTTTCATACCATAATTATAACTAATAAATATACATTTTTTTCTTTCTTATATAGCTTACTCTATTCTGCTTTGGAACATGTAAATAAACATCACATCCAAGTACCTTGAGATTTTTAAGAGGGGGTTTCATACTAGTACATAACTTATGTGGATTCTTTTCAGCCAACACTAACGAGGGTGTTATATTTACTAGGTAACACATAATTTCCCCAGCCTCTGCTTATAATTATTGTCCTAACATAGCACCTCTAAGCACGTTCCTTGCTTTCCCAATAGTGTCATATTCATTGTTTCTAAAACTCCATTTTGTTGAGGTGTGTATGGAGTAATTTTCTTTGTTTCTATAATGCACTTCTTATAGAATTCTTTGAATTCATCCTTGCATAATTCTCCACCATTATCTATTCTCAAAATCTTAATTTTATGCTCTATTTGATTTTCCATAGGAGCCTTAACCTCTTTAAATCTATCAATGAATTGATATTTCTTCTTGAGGAAATAAATCCATGCATTCATCAATAATTAATCTATAAATAAGATAGTATAGATATTTACGTAGTGATGTAATTGACATAGGCCAAGGCACATAATTATGCACCAACTATAATATTCCCTTTGTCGTCGTAACACCATAGGAGAAGCTTACTTGATTTTTATTCCTATATAAATAATGTTAACAAAAATCAAAATTAGAGAACAGTTAGAGATACCTTTTTCCATAACATTACCATATAGTACTTGAAGGCTATTCTCTCCAATATGTCCTAGGCTTTGATGCCACAACATAGTATTTTCTCCAAAGATTGTCGACGATTTTACTTCATTAACTCCACTCTCAGGAATAATGGAATTGTTTCACCCATTAGTAATAACTCTTTATAGTAGAGTATACGGAGTTAGAACATGAACTCCCATTAGCAATACCATTGCTCCTCGGACCATTCTATAGGTTTCCTTTTCAAACATTGGTTTTACACACAAATTTTTCTATCTTGCTTACAAAAATAAAATTTCCATCCAATCCTAGGACGCGTAGAACAAAAGGGAGTGTTTTAATACTTCCATTCATGAGATTCAACTTTACTTTTCCTCATCCTATGATTTGTCGATTCATCTCCTAGGAAAAATATCATCTCCATAAAATCTTTCATCCTTACAAAAACAATCCCTATGAGGAGTCAAATTGATAGGATGCAACTAAGTCAATCAACCATGGGTCATGATCTACATGTGTACTTGAAGAAGTCAAGTATGCATCCCCTCCTTCTTTCGAGGAGGATTTTACTTCTATAGAGGGGCATTATCATATCACTTCCCTTCACCAACAATTTATGATTTACAATCCTTATTGTAATTCCTCCTTTTCCACATCTCCAACATACCTTTACAAAATGTCCTTAAGGTTTAGATCATCCTCTAGATTTATTTATCCCACATGAGGACTTCTTTTTATTCCTATTCTATAAGTTTCCTCTTGCATTCAAGGCATCTGTGTTCTGACATTCCATTTTTTTCATCTTATCTCCTCTAATAACATGTATGAAACTATTTCATTGAAACTTAAAATAGTTGCATTACTACCTATGACAACAACCAAACTATCTTATGGGCCCAGTAAATAACAATACAAATTGATACGCTTATCTTTGTTTTAAATATTAATATTAATAAATAATAGTTGACTTACTATAGTATTGAAGGAGTTCATATGCTTTGTCATCGAGCCTCCATCCTTCATCCTAGGGTTATAAATTTTTTTCCATAGGAACAATTTGTTACCATGGACTTGGATTGATACAAATCCTATAAATAATTCCATAATGTCTTCACTATATATTCTCTTAAATCATTTAGTAATATTAAATTTGATAAATACAATTGTATTCAATGCCCTTTTTCTTTTGATCCAACTTTGTCCAGGATTTTATTGACATCCTCGTCAGTTCATTACTTGGATCCACATCATTGCACTTAGCTTTATTGAGCAATAGATCATCAATTTTAAGTTTCCACAAATCAAAAATTTGCTAATTGAATTTTTGGATCTCTACCTTTAAACTGCTCACCATTTCCTTTCACCACAAGAAATGTTTCTACAAATATCCCACTATAATAAGTTATACCACAAGTACAAAAAAATAGCCCTTGTGCACAAGAGCATACCCTCAAAGCCAAAACTACTATAATACCAAATTTAGGTTTTAATCCTATGCAATTAATTGTTGCAAACAAATCCTTAATAAAAATAGAAAAGATGCGATGGCATAAACACACATTAATGTATATATTTTACCTTGAATACCCAAATTGAGAAAATTACAAATATTTGCAGGATATTCTTCTTAGAATATTACAATATAATATATATTGTAAATCATCCACAAACCACTAATCCATTTACCTTGGATTAGAATAAAAGTGTATTTCCTTAGCCCATATTATAAACAATTTAATAAAACACTATGCACCAAAAAACCATTATAAGCAAAAATGATGTGTTGAAAACTACCAAAGGTAGATGCAAGAAATGGCCCAAAATTTTCTTTTGAGGGGTGTTTCCCTCAAAATCTCACATAAGAGGGCTTCCACCCCCTGTAACCCTCCTCGTGCATTCGGTGCAAAGAATGGCACGTGTGGTACTCATGTAAAGAATATAACACATACACCATATGCATCTTGTTTATTATGCATGAATCTCCCCTAGCCATCCACACAAGTTGTGTTTTTCTACATCCTTTATTTTCACAAGTTTGCTATTGGTCAAATATCCTTCTAATAATTGGATAATATTAATTTTAGGCTAAATAATTGGATAGAATTAATTTTAGGCCAGTTAAACTGAATATAATCAAAAATATCTAACTATAATTGAATATAACTAATTATGGTTTCCCATTTCCAAACATCTCCCTTGAATGCTTATAACAAGATATCAAATTATATTGTTGAAGGAAATTAGAAAATATTTAGTTATCAATACTCAATGAAGAGATTCATTCATCCAACAACCATCACTCTGTAGGCCAATAAATGATAGATATTGTGTTCAATATTATATTGAATATGGTAATCATGATTGATAAAAAATGGCTATTATATAATTTTTCATCTAATTTGGAACCTTTTGTGTGGAGAAATTGGAGTTATTATTTTGTAGATCCCATTTTAGGGGTGGATTGTATTTCTTTGTCATTTGGGTGCCATAAACTTCCAAAGACCGTTTGAAGATTAATTGACCATTTTGGGGTAAAAAATTTCAATGTGGAGTTGTTAACTTCTCAAACTAATTCTCCAATGTATCTTTCCATCAATATGAATATCACCTCAATCGTAGTTCATATGAATGAGTTATGTCTTTTGGAATTTGACATATCATGTTGATCACCATGATACCGAGTGGATGCCACATTAGTTGATATTACTCACACGTTTGGGGCTTGTCATGTGTTAACTTTCAAAAAATATTCCAGAGGGTTCGAAATAACCCTAATAATGAGATGGAGCATGAAAAAACTCTATCCCTAGCCTTGAGTGACTATTAGGCCATGTTACATACAAAGTTTATAAGAAATGAAGGGATTCTATTCTTATTGCATTGTTTATCGATCCAAAATTGAATAGATCATGTAGCAATGGGATATTGAAGCATAACAATGGAAGTAGAAGGCCCAATGGAAGGAATTGAGACCACAATGTCCATTGAAACTCTATAATGAGCATACTTCTTTATATTTTCATTTCATAGTTTAAAAAAAAAGAACATGACATAGGACTCACCTTCTAGATGAGATTTTACCATATTGGATTTTATGAACTACATACTTTGTATTCATTATGTGTAATATGTATCATTTTAGCTTATTTAATTTTAGTTTGGTTAATTTTAGTATTTCATGAATTAAGTTAGTAACATTAAATATAAATCCTAAATAAACACTACATAATAATAAATATCATATCATAACTTTTTAATATTTGTTGTGACAAATTGTTTTGGAAAATATATTTTGTATCCACACAAACAATAAATACAATAATTGAACCTGAAAACAAAAATTACAAAAAAATAAATATAGTTTACAAAGGAACCTTTAAAAACAATAATAAATAATACTTTTTGTTTTTGTTTTTTATTAACCTATTTTTAGTTATTCACTAATTATTATGTTATTTTTTTGAAGATAATGTATCAAATATCAATAATTAATTTGTATTTATTTGTCAATTTGTAAAATTGTGCTATTTATATTTATAGATCAAAAGAAGTAATTTTTTTATGTTGTACAGATGACAAAAATATGCTTTAATTAAAATATGGGGTATTTGAAGCAATGAGGGCTGAGTGATTGTATTCAATTTGTATAATTTGTTGTAAAGGATTTGAAATAAATGTATATTTCAAATTATTTTCTCTTATGTTGAATATTAAGTAAATAAAGTTTCCTCTGGGTGGGGAAACAGATCACAAACCACCGCTATGGCATGAGATGGCTAGTGAGGTGGCGGAGTAAGGTTGACATTTGTCATAATGATTGGAGGTTGCAGAGGTAGGTTATAATTCCAGTGTGTGTTCCCTATATGGGATCCCTTGATTGTGTCTTCCCTTGCAACAAAATCCCACTTCTGGAGTTGAATGTCACAATATCTCCATTAATGGCATAAAGGAGGTGGTTCCACAATTTAGTACTCTTAGCAGAAGATTGATGATAAAATATCACACAAGTTAGTAGTTTTGGTGCTAAGCATGTCTAGGATGACTACCATGAATGTGGGATTATAGTCAAGCGATATGACTACAAATTGGCATGATAATTTTAGTGCATGACATATAATTTCCCAAATGATGAGATGGTCATGATGGAGGGAAGCAGGTGTTATATAATAGAAATGGATTGTAATAGGTTTAGCTTCATCTATACACCCTTGAGATTCCTTAATAGTGACAAAAATTATAGAGAAAGCTTACAGAGGAAAAAGGATTGGTGTGAGTTATTCTTAAGGGATGGTTGGTTCAAGGTTATGGCTTGGACTAGGAGTCACAATGCTAAGGGAAAGAATCTAGTTGTGGCTTTTAGAAGCACGACTTATAACAAAGAGACAAGGTCAAGGCTAGTGTCCTAAGATAACAATACATGGAATGAGCCCATATCTAGTTCGTCTTTAGGGTTCCTAGTAGATGGTAAAGAGGCAATGGGTGCATTGACTAGGTAGTGCATAAGATCTAGGAAACGATGGATAAGGAGTAGTTGCTAGAAGATGAGTGCACAATTCAAGCTATACACATACTAAGGAAACTAGATTTTTCATCTTACAAAAATGTATTGGCACAGAAAGGCCATGGTGACACAAGAAATATCTTTGAAAAGATCATGAATCACCAAGCTAAAGAAGTAGCTCTCTATCTCTCACTATTCAAGGGAAAATTTAAACCATTTGTCAAAGGATTCTTCACGCTCACCATAACAATTGAAAGTCCAATAGGTAGCAAGGAACATGAGGATGATAGATATGGCTCATGGGGTTCCAAATAATCCCTAGATGACCCCATCTTGATCACTAAATATCCTCTTTAGCCTTCTACCATATTGATTAGCACACTAAACTTCAATTTTTCAGGTTTAGTGAAAGAGGTTGTCACTCCAAGGCCTCCCTTGGGGCCCTATCCACCTTCCGTTGTCTTTTCATAATGTCTTTGGTCATATATATTGGTAATATCAACTTGATTGGCCAAGTTTTATGGTTTCCTTTTGCTCTTCACCTAGGTGTAATAATTTATCGATAAATGTTATTAAAACTTTCTTTCCTATTAATATAGTTGAAGGACTAAGTTCGATTTTATGTTATGTCAAGATTTTTGAACATCTAATAGGAATTGGTTTCATAGGTGAAAAGACCCCATATAAATTATCATTATGTAATTTTTATTTCATTACTATTCATAAAAAAATAAAATAAAATAAAAGTAAAAAAACTTTTATTCATTTCATTTAATATTGAATTGAATTATGATTTTAGTCCAAATTTTTAATGATCTTAGCTTTTAACTCTACCAGTTCTTTTAAAAATTCTTTGATACCTGGCCTTCAACAAAGTCAACAAAATTCATCTAGACCTTAATAGTAAGTCAATGACCAAAGTTAGGCTTTTCACCATTTAAAATTTAGAATTTCCCTCAAAAGGTATATTATCTATATCATAATCTATTTTGAAAGGAGGGCAGTGAAATATCTTATAACCCTATTTGAAATCCTGTCATCAATTCGCATCAAAGGTGAGAAATTTCTTCAAGATTGTGATTGTGACTAGTGAAAGGGTGATAGTTTAGCTCAGTGCCTCTTCATGGATAAAAAATGAAACGAAAACTAATAGAATTTGTCAATAATTCAGAAAAGGATGGGAAGGTCCTAGGTTTTATGTTTTATATTATTAGAATAGTGAATCTGTTGACCATTTATTTGTCTTTTTCCCTTTTGTGAAGACTATTTCGAAAGATTTTGTGTCTGTCCTTGATCCAGGTGGATATTGGTGGCCACCTGCTAGGTCCACCTGGACCCCCACCATTGTCTTTCTCAGCATTTTCAGTTTCCTTAATTGTAGCATAGTTTACTATTTTTAGCAGTTTTTCGGGTCCTGAACTTCCGGAGCCGTTTTGAGGCCCTAAACGACGTTTTTTTGGAATTTTGGGGCAACCGAGCTCTATGTTGCCTCCCAAAATGGTAGTACTCGGATAGATCTTTCTAACGAGCTATTGTACGCGTCAAACGGAGATCGTATGCCAAAGTTACGACCCCGGGAAATTGATGTACCAATTTACCCAAACGGGGCCCACAATTTGGCGTTTCATCTTCTAGGGTTAGGTTTCGGTATGTGAAGGGTTTTCCATTGTTTCTCAACAATAAATAGGCCTTCGAGCCTCATTGTAATACAGTTCAGAACAGTTCAGAGGCATGTAGCCATCACATCTCTTCTCAGAGATAAGCTACCATCGCCCTAGCTAGTTTATTGCCATTTCTATTTGTAAGCATATGTCAGTATTTTCCATTAATGAAATGAAGTATTATTTCCGCTGCATCTTTGTGTATATGGTTATCTCTGTAATTTGTTGCGTTCCTGCTTAAATCTGGATCAGTGGTATCAGAGCGGTCTGCTTTTTCTCTGTTTTTCTTTGCATGTCCCCAACAAGGTCGGGATATAAGGAGTTAGGGCTTGAACTGGTTGAACCTTTGCAAGACCAGCCTCGCAAATCCCGACGGCCTCCCATGGCGGACGAGAAGAAAGACGAGGGGGCAGGAGATCCCATCAAAATCTTGCTCGAAGAAGCGCTCGAGCGACAACGGAACGCGATGATGGACAGCTTTGCGCAGATCCTTCAGCGGCTACCCAGAAGCGGCGCATCGGCTTCCAGCAGCTCCTCTGGAAACGCGACACCCTTTAAGGTACAAGTTAATTTTGAAATCCCCATATTCGAGGGTCAGATAGACGCCGATGCCGTAGATAAATGGTTAAATCTGCTAGAGGGTTATTTTTCTGTTCATGAATTTTCGAGTCGGGAAAAGATTGTTTTTGCTCTTCTCAAAGCAGCCCCCCACGTCAAGGACTGGTGGGAAACCTACTGCGAGCAGAAGGATGAAAGTACTGGTTCACTATTTTCAGCCGCACCCACCTGGGATTCGTTCCGGGATGCCATCAAGGAGCAGTACTACCCTGTCGGAAGCTATGAGGATGAATACATAAAGTGGACCACGCTGCGGCAGGGAAGGGACCAAGATGTGCCGGAGTTCACCAATCTTTTCCATACCCTTCGCACAAAGTTGGGTATCAAGGATTCGGAGGAACATTTGATACTCAAATACCGTGGCTGCCTGCACAAGTACATCCAGGAAGAAATACAGTTCCTAAACATCCCCTCGCTCGGCGCAGCATACCGGTATGCCGTCAAAGTCGAGCAGAAGTTTAAACAAAAGAAGCGAGACTTTGGATCTGCGAATCCAAAGCAGGGGAAAGGTGCCCCTAAACCACAGAACAAAGGACAAAGCCAAGGCGCGACAGCCCAAGACAACCAGCTGAAGCTGCAAGCAAAGAGCAACACCGCGAAGCCGAGAAAGGACACTAGAAAATGGTGCGAGTTCCATAAGAGCTCCACTCACAACACAAGTGAGTGTCGGGCCAAACAGTCACTGGTGGCTGAGCTAAAGGTTTCAGAATCAGATGCATGTTCCGACTCTGAGTCAGAACCCGATAAGGGGTATGAAAAAGGGAAGCAGATCATTGATGCGGATCCCAGCGCCACTGTTGCTACCGCAAAGATCCAGAAAAATGAACCCGAAGATCCAGAGGAGGAGGAGCGTCTCTTCCACTCCCAGATGTGGGTCAAGGGCTCCCCGATACAGTTCATTGTTGATAGCGGGAGTCAAAAGAACCTCATTTTGGCAGAGGTCGTGAAGCGGTTGGGCTTACCGACCACAGCACATCCACAACCATACACCATTGGGTGGCTTTACCAAGGGCGAGATCTTCGCGTGAGCCAGCAGTGTCGCCTTCCATACAACATCAAGCCCTTCACGGATGAGGTATTGTGTGACATTGCTCCCCTTGAAGTTTGTGATGTATTACTAGGACAACCATACTTGTGGAAGCGACATGCTGTGTATGAATCAAGGCCCCGTGCTGTTATTATTACATTGGGAAATAAGTTGTTCAGGATACCAGAGGTACCACCACCTGCCGCCATCTCTTTGATTACTGCAAAACAATGCAGTAAGATCATTTCAAAAACCAGGAAATTTGTTTTCCTGATGATACGCCCTCAAGGGAAGAAGAAGACAGTGGCCGCGGCCTCCAAACGAGGTCCCTCTGCACGGCAGCTACAAATGGACAAGATTGTGGAGGAGTACAAAGACATCTTCACCTCCCCGGCAGGGGTTCCTCTGCACTGTCAAGTCAAGCACTCCATTGATCTGACCCCAGGTGCGCCGCTACCCAATGGACCAATTTATCGGCGCTCCGTTCTGGAGAACAATGAAATCAAGAGGCAGATTCAGGAGCTCCTATAGAAAGGTCACATCCGTCCGAGTTCTTCGCCCTGTGGGAGCCCGATAGTGTTGGTACAGAAGAAGGATGGGACGTGGAGACTCTCTATTGACTATCGGGCGCTGAACAAGATCACTGTCCGTAATAGGTACCCGATCCCGCAGATTGATGACCTCCTAGACCAACTAAAGGGGGCGAAATATTTCAGCAAGATCGATCTGAAGTCAGGATATCACCAGGTACCAATTGAACCCTCAGATGTGTGGAAGACTGCCTTCAAATCCAAGGAGGGCCTCTTCGAATGGTTGGTCATGCCTTTCGGATTGACGAATGCTCCTGCAACCTTTATGAGGCTAATGGATGACATCTTGCGGCCATTCACCAACTCCTTTGTAGTAGTATACTTGGATGACATTCTGATCTTCAGCCAGAGTTGGGAAGAGCACCTCCACCACATCCGACAGGTTCTCCAAACACTGCGGCAACACAAGCTATGTGCCAATTTGGAGAAATGCACTTTTGGCATGACCGAGGTCCAGTATCTGGGATACATCATTGATGAACAGGGGGTGCATGTCGATCCAGCCAAGGTCCAAGTCATTCGGGATTGGCCCTCTCCAACCACTCTAACAGAGCTCCGCAGCTTTCTAGGTCTTGCCAACTTCTACCGCAGGTTTGTGTTGGGATTTTCTCATATTTCTTGGCCCTTGAGTCAAGTCACCAAGGGCGGGGCGAAAGCAAAATTCTTTTGGTCTGAATCTCAACAGAAGGCATTCAGGGAGTTGAAGGATCGCCTCTGCACGGCACCAGTGCTCGCGTTACCAGATTTACAACAACCATTTGAGGTCGAGACAGATGCCTCTGACTATGCTATTGGGGCAGTCCTTACTCAACATGGACATCCAGTGGCATATCACAGTGAAACACTTTCAGACACAGTCCGGAAGTACCCCACTTATGATAAAGAGATGTATTCCATTGTACAGGCCTGCCGACAATGGAAGCATTACATTTTGGGGAAGGAAACGGTCATCCACACAGACCACCGACCTCTGCAATTCATACAGACCCAAGGGAAATTGCAGAATGATCGCCATCAGAAGTGGTCTACATACCTGCAACAGTTTCACTTGAATATCAAGTATAAAAAGGGCAGCACCAATAATGTTGCAGATTGCCTCAGTCGACCACCGATCATGGCGCTAACCACCGTGCTCAACTCTTGCGGGCACGAGACTTCTGATTGGCCACTTCTCTACAAAAGCGACCCAGAATTCGGCCACACATACCAGACACTCTTGGAGGGTCGGCAGGTTGCAGATTTTCACCTCCAGGATGCCCTATTATGCCACCTCGGTCACCTTTGTGTTCCTTCAAGCGAGCGTGCCAAGATGATTTGGGAAGCACACTACAGTCGGGCTGCTGGGCATTTCGGGGTCGAGAAAACAGTGGCAGTACTGCAAAACTATTTCTATTGGCCGAATCTTCGACAGGATGTTGGGAAGTACATCCGATCATGTACTGCCTGTGCCATTGCCAAACCGACCATTAAGAAGCAAGGCCTCTATACCCCGTTGCCTACCCCTAGTCGACCTTGGGAATCCATCTCCATGGATTACATGTCAGGCCTTCCTTCCACTAAGCATGGAAATGACTGTGTTTTTGTGGTCGTCGACAGGTTCTCAAAGATGGCCATTATGATGGCCTGCAAGAAGAATATCACAGCAGAAGCCACTGCTAAACTCTTCTTTGAACGAGTGTGGGTGCACTTTGGGATCCCACAGTCTATCATCTCAGATCGGGACAGTCGGTTTCTCAGCACATTTTGGTCCAGTCTCTGGTCAATGCTGGACACCAAACTCACGAAGTCCACAGCCTTCCATCCTCAAACTGATGGCCAGACAGAGGTTGTCAACAGGATGATTGTGCACATTCTGCGCATGTATAACTCAAAGCATCCACGCACATGGGACGAGAGCCTCCCCTATGTTCAGCACAGCTACAACCGAGCTCTTCACAGCTCCACTGGCCATAGCCCTTTTCAGGTGGGTTTAGGATTCCAGCCACTATGCCCCATTGATGTGGCCATGCCACTTGCAGCTACTCACATGAATTCAGCTCATGTCCAGTCCGAAACAGATAAGGCCACCAGCTTCATTGAGCGCATCCAACATATTCGCCAGCAGGTCCATGACATTCTTGAGAAATCAAATGCCAAGTACAAGCAGCGACATGATCAACACCGGGTGCCACACAAGTTTCAGGTGGGCGACAAAGTCTGGTTGCATTTGCAAAAGGAACGCCTTACTGGAGCCTATCGGAAATTGAGACCACTTCGATATGGTCCTTACACCATTACTAAGGCTATGGGAGACAATGCATTTGAGCTCAGCATTCCCCCATTCCTTGGCCTGCACCCAGTGTTCAATGTGGACCGCCTTCGGCCATACTTTCCACCATTGCTAGACACATCCGACATTGCAGAACAGCTCAAACCCACAGAATTAAATCCAGATTGCATGGAACAAGCTGCAACTGATCGGATCATGGACACACAAATCAAGAACACTCGCCAACAGCATATCCAACTGTATCGAGTTGTCAAAGCAGGCCAACTCCTTCAGCAGGGCAAGTGGCTCACCAGGGAACAAGTTCAGCAGAGGTTTCCTCATCTCATGGAGGAGCTCAACGCAATGGGGACCATTGCTTCCTAAGGGGGGAGGAATGATCCAGGTGGATATTGGTGGCCACCTGCTAGGTCCACCTGGACCCCCACCATTGTCTTTCTCAGCATTTTCAGTTTCCTTAATTGTAGCACAGTTTACTATTTTTAGCAGTTTTTCGGGTCCTGAACTTCCGGAGCCGTTTTGAGGCCCTAAACGACGTTTTTTTGGAATTCTAGGGCGATCGAGCCCTATGTTACCTCCCAAAATGGTAGTACTCGGATAGATCTTTCTAACGAGCTATCGTACGCGTCAAACGGAGATCGTATGCCAAAGTTACGACCCCGGGAAATTGATGTACCAATTTACCCAAACGGGGCCCACAATTTGGCGTTTCATCTTCTAGGGTTAGGTTTCGGTATGTGAAGGGTTTTCCATTGTTTCTCAACAATAAATAGGCCTTCGAGCCTCATTGTAATACAGTTCAGAACAGTTCAGAGGCATGTAGCCATCACATCTCTTCTCAGAGATAAGCTACCATCGCCCTAGCTAGTTTATTGCCATTTCTGTTTGTAAGCATATGTCAGTATTTTCCATTAATGAAATGAAGTATTATTTCCGCTGCATCTTTGTGTATATGGTTATCTCTGTAATTTGTTGCGTTCCTGCTTAAATCTGGATCAGTCCTAGAATGAAGATGTTAGTGGTTTGCTAACTCTCTTGAAGAAATGCCATGGCTTTAGGTTTAGAGAGCTTGTTTGTCCTCTTTTAAATTTCTCCTAGTGTCTGTGATGTGGGGCATTAGTTAGGAAGAAAGATAGTTCTCTTTCAGAATAATGTTTTATGCTCAATAGTAATTGAACATAACTCTAGAGTTTCCTTTCTTGAACAGGTGAAACCCTTGAAATCCAAAAAGACAAGAATTACAAGGGAGTTAGTGCTATCTGAAGGAAACGTGTGGGGTTTCTTCGATGGTGGCTATCAAAGGGAAAATTGTGGGGTTGGTATTGTCATTCTATTCCCTCATAATGTGGTTCTAAATGTTAGAAAAATAGATATTACGGAGTAATGGAACACATAAAATATTGCAGAAATATAAACACAGAAAACACATAAAACAAGAGAGACACAGATATACGTGGTTCACCCAGTTTGGGTTACGTCCACGGAGAAACAACCAATCCTTATTTTATTATATTATCCAGCAAACTGAAGAGATTCAACCTACAACAGATCCGTTGTAACACCCTCTTCACTCTCAATCTCCTCTCTCTTCCTCACTCAGAATACAGATATACATAGACGCAATACAATTCCCTCATATATAGTGAGGGGTTGCTTTCTAGGGCAAAAAACCCTAAATTAAACATAACTTCTACCATCAGATAATCCACATAATGAACGTCCCAGATTGACTAGAAATTACTAGACTTTTACAAGGAAATTTTACATCTATTTTTAGCTTCGAGGGTGCTGCCCCCAAGCCCCCGTCGGGGGACCACTAGCCTCTAGACCCCCCATCCGGGGGGGATTAGCCCCCCCGAACCCCCGCAAGGGGGGACAAGTGCCCCCCACGTGGAGGGGTGTACAGTCTTCCTGGGGTATACATCTAGCTGAAACCTTTGAATACAGAAGATAATCAGGCTCCACACCCAACACTAAAATGTAAGTTGGGCATTGGAAATGACACGAAATTTGTTGCTGAGTTGATTTCTTTGTGGTGTGCTTTACGGTTAGCCTTGAGGAAGCAGGTGAAATTTTTTAAACTAATTGGTGATTCCAAATAGTAGTAGATTGGTTCAATGGAAAGGTGGATCTTAAAATCCTTCAATTGGAATCATGGAAAAGCAAGATCTGACAATTACAACAATCATTTGATGATCTTCAAATCCTTCGTTATTACAAGTAGTATAATGTTCTAGCATAATGTTCACTAGACATTGGCATTTTTACGTGTTCAAAATTCTGTCTTGGTGTTTTATTGTCAAACTTTTCCTTTAATCTTTTTAATCTTTCTTTTTCAGTGACAAGTTAGTCTTTCTTATTTAGGTTTGACTAAAGCATATTTTGGATGATAAGATAAAAGGTCTTTTAAGAAATCAATTGAACTACTAAACAACTAGAAGATTTTTATTTTTTTATTTATATTTTAAAAATATCAAAAGTATGTTTTACCTTTTAAAAAAAAGTTTGAGAATATATATATATATATATATATATATATATATATATATATATATATATATATATATATATATATGCCTGTGTGTGTGTGTTATATGATTAGATGGAGATTAACTATAACATAAATGGAATGGAAAAATATGTGTAGAACAATTAAATGTTGTTATTGGATTATACAAGTTTGATTAAACTTTTGACTCTTAATTATATTACAATTAACTCCCAGCCTTAAACAACAAACATAGAAAACTCACCATTTATTATAACCTTACTATAAAGAGTGACAATGTCTGCATGAGCTAGTGTTCATTAGCAATATGGACCTCGTCTACCAAGGTGGAGGAATTGTCGAGATGGTTAGAAGTGGTCGAAATCCAGCCAAAAAATTAAAAAAATCTCATAGTAGGAGTGTTTGAATCATGTTTTTGATGGTGGAAATGGATTCAGCACCATCAAAAACCTTTGGGGAACCCAAAATATTGAAGTTTGACAATTGTAACATGGATTTACAAAATCCCCTCCCGAATTTTACCAAAATCTTACCGGAATTTCCATGGTTTTCATGGAAAATTTGTAAGCTAGTTAGACTAATAAGTTGTATAGACGTCCATCAAACTACAAACAAACTTCTCACATTGCAGGGTCGTTGCCTAGACAGAGATGGAAAAGAAAGATAACAATCTTACAACTACCGCTTCCCATAGAAAAGACATAGGAATAAATACCCAAAACATGTAATGTAAGTCGGTTGAAAGATACACCAAAGATTATGTTTAAAAAATGGAACATCACATCTTAAACCGCCCATCCAAAATCTCATTTGGTATCTGTAGAGTTATGCCACCATCATGCATCATGTTAGGGTTTATCATTGTTCATTCGATGTTGGTTCCTTAGAGGAAAGGAACACAAAATAAAATAAAATGGGAGACATAAACCAATAAACTATATTTGAACATTATATTTTATTTTGAAAAATTTTACAAGAAAAATAGTTGCAAATAATATGTCTATTATTTCTCATGGTTTAAAAGCAATCAATTTGGTCAACATCCTAGCCTCACTAAGTGAGTATTTTACTCAAATCAAACATGTCATAATGGAGAATCCCAAAACCTTTTAAAGCCTTCTTCACATGTAGTCTATGAATTCTAATACTATGAACCACCAAAACCATATATCTAAAACCATCATTATTAATCTAACAAATTTCTAATACTATAGGTCACCAAAACCATATATCCAAAACCATCGATATAAACCTAACAACTTTGACTATATTATCAAGTCAAATTTACCAAAAAGAAAAAAGGAAAAAAATCGCTTCAAAAGCATCCCATATCTCCTCGTATTGGAAGCACTAGTTAGTATACTGCACAGAATTCAAAAAGATCCCATATCTTCTCGAAGCCAGTAGTAGTAGGTGTACTAGTTGGAGGACAGAACAAGGTATTTCAAGGTCGATACTATGTTATAGAGAAAAACAAAAGTCAACACTGAAGCGGCTCCATTCGGGTAGTAAGTCACCGTCCGTTTCGGTGCTGACGGGTGTTGATGTCACGACCTTGATGTTAACAAAGTTTCAGGGACGATGACGTTAATGTGGATGACGTGTAGATGACGTTAATGTTAAGAAAATTGTAATTCATAAAATAAAAGTTAGAAGATTGATATTAAAAATTTATGATTTGAGAAGAAAGAATTTTTTTTAAAAGTTTAATAAAGTAAAATAAATTTGATTTTAAAATAAAAATATGTTAATAAGGATTTACTTGATATTTTTTAATTAAAATTCATAATATTAAATTATTTCCATAAATCAAAAGGTCAAAGGATAAAACACAAAATAAAATTATTATGAGGAGAATTTTAATTAAAGTTTATTGGAATACATTAAAATGTTGAAATATGAGAAACTAAATAATCAAGATCTAAAAAAAAAATTGACAATTAGGATAAAGAAATTTAACACTTAAATAATTATAATTAAATTTTACTTTGACTAAGAAATTAATAAATAATAAGTTTGAGGAACTTGCTAAAGAGATAACATCTATTAATATTGGAAAATAACCAATTGAATTGAGGTATAGGAATAATTGGACAAAAAATTCCAAACTACCAAGGAACCAATATAGATCAAATTGACATGAAAATAAAAAAAATGCAAATCCCCTTAACATAAGGATATCTTCAAATATTGAAATACAAATCATGGAAAATCCAAATATATCTACCAATAGACTTTTAATGATGATCAAAGTAACATAAATGTCCCTCCCTCCTTAAGTGTGTGTGTACTATAGTATATATACTATAGTTTATACCCCTTCTTTACCATGGTTTAGCACTAGCTTGTTGAACCCTCACGGTATAGAAAAAGAGGAAAAATTGGGTCTCCCTCTTCTCCTGGCTTCAACCCCTAACCCTGAGAGGAACTTGTGCTCAATCCTTTGTTAAGGAAACTATGGAGAGATATATGGATACTATTATCCCTGAAGTCATCTAGAGGGCAATTTCAGATGTAGAGGAGCAAGTCATACAAGCACGCAGGTTTATCCTAAACACACATGTGGAGTGGGAGACCAAATATTGGATCCCCGATGTTGGAAATTCCACCAAAGTGGGAGCATCTTCTTATATGTAGAATGTCAAGTTGTATTGGCATGTAAAAAATCTCATGGAAAAAGTTCTTACCAATAGAGTGAACACTTAGGAGGAACTTATCATCGGCATGGTTGAGCGCCTAGAAAAAATGGATAGCATAAACATGAAGGTCACTTTGTTGACCAAGAAAATCACTGACATTGACCCCTCATTGTCAGACACTGATGGTAATCCTCAACTGCTTGATGAGGCACCCAATTTAGTTGAATGAGAGAATCTAGGGCTTAGGCTTAAGCTAATAATTTATTTTCCAATGTGACTATATCTTTCAATTTATGTAGTGCTATATATGTAGATCTTTTTGCTTGTTTTATGCTATTAGGTTAGAAGATTAAAAACACTAAAAACAATTTAAATTTTTTGAATTTTTACTACTGATATTGTTTCCTTATTGACAAACTAATAAAAACTATTACAATTGCTTTTTTTATATTAATATAATATCTATCTTACTTAAAAAAATAACAAAAAAATATTTTTAAAAATAAAATAAAAATATTATACAATTCAAAATTAAAAACATCATATTACATGATATTTTATAAACATCTTCATACAAATAAACACATAACTTAATCTATATTCTAATGAAAATTATTTCAATACAATTTAATTAGTTTTTATTTATTTCAAAATAATTACTTAATTCTTAACCTAGAAAACGTGATTAATAATAAAATGTATTTAACATTATTTTTAAAATAATGAAAATAAATGATGAAGCTCTTCGTTGTTTACTTCAAAAATTCTTATTTCAAATGCACATTTAATGATACCATGGTAATTTTTCAAGCACTTTACAATAAGTAAATTTTGATAAGGTTACAAATATGTTTTTAAGGATTCTATTTTTAAGCTATTTATTGAAATGATTTTGCATTCTTAGAAACTCATATAAAAAGAAAGCATGATAAAAATAAGTAGTTAATTTATTAAGAAAAATATTTAATAATTAAAATGTGATTTTCTTGTAAATTTTAATGGTTCAGTGTATATTTATTTTTAAGATTTGTAAGTTAGTTTTAAATTATAATTTATGATTTTCCATTTAAATTTGAAGATAAAATAAAAGAAAGTTATTTAAAAATTTATATAAAAAATAAAAGAAATTAATTTAAAAATAATAGTTTTCACATTTCTACATATACGTTGATGATTAACATTCATTAAAATCTATAAGATATATTTAACATTTAAAAAATAAAACGTCTCAACAATACTTAGCACTTAGCCAAACATTTCAACATGTTTCCAAATAGAATATTGCAAGGAAATAACATTCATTATACAAAGAGACACATAAATGTTAGGATGGAATCTAAGGTAAATGCCTAATATTTATTAATGGAAAATGTTGTAATAAAATACGTAAGGAGTCCAACCATTTCATATAATTCATTTTATAGAAGTACAAATAGTCTAAGGCAACATTTCTTTAGTGCCACTCCACTTGCACAATCAAAAACTTAACCACATTGGACCCACCTCTTCCCAGTTCTATTATTTAATAGATTATCTTCGCAATGGCCAAGTGCTCACATTGTCTATTGTGTGGAATTGGTTGCATATATGGCTCAAATTCCCTTTCTTGTGTAAGAGTTGAAAGCTTCACAATGTAAGAATCAAATGTTAGTATTGAACATAAATTAAAAGAAAAACTTGGCTAGATTCTAACATGAGATAATTAAAAAAAAAATAACAAACAAAATAAACACAAAGAGAATTGAAAAGAAATATTCTATTGATATTGGATTGAGGTCACAATGGTCTACAAAAAGAGACACTATGGGGAATGAATTTGAGCAAGATGAGCCATCTT